>PVJI01012350.1:0-51990 GCA_004026765.1 Micronycteris hirsuta | reverse complement strand
TATATTAACAATGGTGGGACTTTTTTCAGACATACCTCATATTTCTCTGCATTTTCATATGGGCTTTTTGGCTACTTAGTGGGTGGGGTAGGTCTCTGTTGGGCTTTATTCCAAGCTTGTAACTGCTCTTGGATTTTAAGTTACTGTGTTCATTTAACTTAGCCTGGGCTTCTGTAAAAGGTAAATCTGTTGTATCGAATAGGAAAGCTATAATAAAACAGAGAATACAGTCAAGCCAATCTTTTCCAACACCTGAAGGGTAGTAGATCTGTTTTCCTCTTGTTAATGCTGAGCCAATAACCTAGGCTTCTAGTTTGATAATTATACTAAGACACAGCCAGAAAAAATCAACAGAGGCTGAGTATCTGATAATTTGAAATTATACTTGCCAAAATACTTTACATTTATGTGAGTGGGTCCAATTTTTTAGTATTTATACATACTTATAACATATAATTACATGCTATGTATTTATAGATTCCATCTGAAGGAATAGAATGGTCCTTATTGGCTGTATTTGCCAAATTAGTAGGTATAAAAAAGCAAAGAGAAATCAAGATTTGAAAATATAAGATGGACAGAAGCAAAAGAAGTCTTTTCATAAAGTTAATTCCAAGAGACAGGGTTACTACCCATGAAGACAGAAGGCTGATACCCAGTTTGGTTCACTGGAAACCAAAACCAGTATCCTTGTTTATAAAAGATGCATTTCGTTAGTATAGTAAGAGGGAAATACATTCAAGCCCTCTATGTTATAAATTAAGAGTCTTGAGAGGGAAAATGTTAATACCAATATAAAACCAATTTGCTATTTAGAAAGGCAAAGTTCAGTGTGACATCTCAGACCACTTTTCCCTCATACTCTATACAGCCTTGATTAACTATTTGTTATCCATCTACCTAGAACAGTCTGCTTGTCCTGCACACGTGCGTGTATATACACACACACAATTATCTTTCTCCTAGCTGTCCTATCCTTTAAATCCTAGTTTAGATGTTATTTCTTCCAGGAAATTTACCACACTACCACCACGACCGCGTGAGGTGTTAGACCGTCTCTGACACCCTAAATTACTGCCGCAGCGTGGGTCGCCACACACAGAACTGCCTATTTACCTGTCTGCTTCTTCTACAAACCTCTAAGGTGGCAAGGTAAACCTCCCCTTGATGGCAGCGATTTGCTGTGCCTTCCTCACTATTCTATCTTTGGGCCTTAGCATAACGCCTGCCACTCGGTATATAATCAGTATAGAGGTGCTCAGTGTAAATTTCCTGAATGAATGCATACATTTTGCAATACAGAAAGTAAGTACTGTCATCATCAGGGTTCCAAGGTGTGGTCTTTTCTAAACTACATTTCCTAGAATAAAGCTAGCTCCAATTATTTCAAAGAGCCATTAAGTTGGATAATGATATGATGGTTTGCCTTTTGAAGCCACCATTAAGGCTGGTCACAAATAGACTGCTCTATCCTTTACCCAATAAGGTGTGAAAACTGATTTGTATTACATCCAGGTGGAAGGTTTAAGAACTGGTGCATGATTCCCCATGTTCACATCCCCCAGTCATGGAAGCATATATCCCTGTTCCTTAATCAAAAAAGCAGGCTTTGAATGGGAGCCTCCATCAGCCTGAGTTTCTGGTGACAAGATGTAGAACAGCTGACCTCAATGAACACATAGCGGGATTGAGAAATAAGTTTCTAAAGGTGCAGCACAACAAACATATTTGGGCTGACACACTCAGAGAACAGCTCCTTCCACCATCTCTTCTTTCTTGCTATGAGAACTTGCCTCCCCCTCTAAAGGCTAAAATTGCTATCATGACACAATTCTGGGCAAAAAAAAAAAAGTAAGGGAAATTCTACTTGTGATTCTACAAATATTTTCTTCCTTCCAAAAAATTGGTTCTTAGAATTCTACTCTTCCTTTTTGCTGCTTCATGCAATTATATGAAGACACAAGGTAGTCCCAGGCATCAACTGAGGGGACAAGACTAAGAGTTAAAGTTAATATGTTAAGAGAAAAGACCACAGACTCATAGACATAAAGCAGGATGACAGCGATAGGCGGGGAGGCTGGGGGTGGAGGGATCGAGCAAAAAGGGAAAAGGACTTATAGACATGGACAACCATGGTGATTGCCTGGGGGGGGGGGGTATAAGGGGGTTAAATGGTAACAGAAAAAAATATGATAAAAAATTTTAAGTCAAAAAAATAAAAAAATACATATAGCTCAATGACCTATTTTTAAAAAGTAGAAGTTCAGCCAGAATAAAAAAGGAATGGATATACTTATATATCTTCAGTTGATTAAAAACAATAAGCCACTGACATCATTGAGTGGCTACCCCAAACCTGAAGCTGTCACCTATGCTGTAGGATAAAGTAAATGATTTTAGTGTTTGGGTCCCTGCTGATCAGGAATAGTGTCTTAGTTACAGCTGAATGCATTCTAACTAATCCTGGGGTAAATATGCAAATTTCCCTGTCTGGTTTTCCATACAACATGAACTTGCAAAAGCCATCATAAACCAGCAGGTCAGATCAGGATACCTGGGAACCAAAAATACTATTTGGAAGAACTAGACACATGAGAAAAATCATCTAACGCTGAAATCTTCTGGCTAAAGATTACCCATACATGGCTATTAGAACAGGACATGCACTTGCTTATACTGGAGAAGAATTAAGAGAGAAAATGGGGAAAAGATATTCATAAATACATTCTTTCTTAGCCTCTGTTTAAAATTGGTTTATAAAACAAGTTTACAATTAAGTACCTGCCTAAGAAACTCTCAGTTGTCCTAGCTGTAAAAAAATGTCAACCATATGTATTTTGCCAGCAGTAAATCTTTGGAGGGCAGGAAGGAACTGATGAAGTGGTTCCCTGATGTTTGGGTGGTTACTTACAAAAATCATCTATATCGCTTTTCAACCTGATTTACATGGGATCCATTACCGTTTGTTCCATCTCTTAAAAAGAAAAAAAAAGTGTTCATTTGTCTTCATCAACTCTCATTAGAAAATACTTTCCCAAGGGTAATTATTTTATTAAACATTCTGTTCAATATTGACAATTTATAGAGTACTCATTGAAAAATATAGAGGGATCATACAGTACTTTTGAAAGAAGTCACAGCATCCTTAAAACTAGAGTAAACAGAGTACAACAAATAAAACAAAGACACTTTGACACCAGAATCAGAATCTCCAAAGGAATTCTCCCTCCAATCTAACCCCTTTTTTCCACATTCTCCACCAGTTTCAGGGGATTTCTCCCCATGGTTTGGCTCCAAAGAGCCGCAGCCACAGACCCAGACTGAATCTATGTTTTGACCTTAGCAGATCAGATCAGCCTCTTTATGGCGTCCTTCCATGCTCCCGTGAATCGCTGTGGTGCCTGCAATGCAGAGTGCTGACTCATCAGAAAGTGTTCCTGAGTCATTCCAATGCATATTCAAGTCTTACATACACGGATGCTAATATTATTATTACTAATACCATTACTGTTTTCAAACTTTAAAGTTTGTTTTTGAAATAAAGCTTGATTTTCCCTAAATTGCTGAATATTTTACACACATGCAAAAGCATGACTTGGTTTTTGGAAGTTTATTTTACAGCCTGTGAGCTCCTAGTTAGCTTGCATAACTTCAAATGCAATTAATACTGTCTGGCAATCGATATGATATTGTCATATCTCATTCTTTGGAACATTAGGCTGAGTATTTCTTAATGCTCCAAATTAACTTCAAAATAGCTTTTTCCAAATTGTCTGGAGTCTCTTTTCTCCAAAATTAGAGTACCCAACACAGATGATATATGAGAAGTGACTTGAAGATTACTGATTTTTAAATGCCTACCCAGAATTTGTATACAGAATTGATTATTTTATCCTTCAAAAAAAGTCACCTTTGACACTTATACATGCATCCTAAATATGATCTCACCAATTGAGTTCACTATCACTGCACCAGACATTTGTACAATGCTGAGTATGAGCACAAGCCCTGAATATTTTATTATTGAATGGGTCCGTGAGTGAGTGAGTGATAAAAGAACAAATAAAGTGAATTTACAGCCTCCCCTTTGAGGACTCCCTTCCAAGTCAATACCACTTTTTTAAGATCTATACTAATAGCAAAGATTTGTGGTAAATTTGATGAGTGAAAATAGTCAAAACCACTGAGAACAAGTCTTGGGAATAAGAGACACGATTTAGTGGGATAAGAGCACTTAGGGAAACACAGGCATGATCAAAATATCACGTCTCACTTGCTGTAAGTGGGCTCGAAGGCAATTCCAGAAATGATTTGAGCATCAACAACAAATCTGGATTGGGCATATGAACTCCAGAGTGACTGCCTGGAGCAGCTATGCTCGATATAGAAAAACTGGCATGCTAGTTTTCATGCTACTTTCTCTAATTGGGCTTCTCCATATATGGTCATTGTTCACATGATATTTTTAAATGTGATGGGGGGAAATGTCCAGTAGCTTCATGCTAATCTTAAATTTATAAAATTTCATTTTCCCACCTGCAAAATGAAGGCTCAAACTAGATGATCTCTTTAAACTTTTCCAGTGCTAACATTCAATAATTCTATAAATAAATACTCTAAAATGTGTTCACATATCTTCAACCACTCTAACTAACATTTCCGAGGTTTTATGTTGGGGGAACTATTGCTTTAAACAGTCACAAGCTCCCAAGGGAAATCATGCTGTAGACCATGAGGTACAAAACTGCTAGAGCGAGGCAAATGGAACACACACCTATCATACACACATGCACGCACACACCTGCACACACCCACAACACACCTCTGTCCTGTTAGCAGTGAACTTCAAACTGGGACAACCATAGAGTCATCATAATGGCTTACATTCATATGAAATCAATTACATAATTTATAAAGAGCAAATGCTATTCTCTAAATGCTGTGTCAACTTTTCACCAAGTAGTTGCAACTTCAAAAGCCGAGGAAGTGCTTTCAAATGAAAGTATGACAGCGGGCTTGAGAAAGTCCTGCTTCCGAATGTGTCCAAAGTATCTTATTCTGTAGATTCCAGGCTGGGCAGTGTCTGGAATATGCCATTGTATCGTTGCATTGCTATGACCCAGTAATCCCTTGTGCCAATAGAAACTGTTGGTAGGAAACAAAAAAGCAAACCAAATTTTACTCTTACAAAATGTGTGGTTAGAAAAAACTGTATGATTACTCATTAAATGAGCATTCAGGGAGTACCTACTATAAGCAAGGCACTAGTCTAGATATTCAGAGTATAGCAATGAACAAACCAGATATAAACACTTAGTTTCTAGACTCTAGAATCTAGAAGAAGACCTTTAAGGAATAGCCATTTGTAGAAATAGGCCAACAGACTAATATCCTCAGTTAGGTAGAGAGTAAATCCCCTGAGCATTAAGTAGGGATGTGCTCGACATTCTGCACTTCTTGGTAAGAAGCCCTTGGGCTCTCAACAAACAGTGGATGGCACGCTGCTGCTGAACAAGGCAGGGAGCTACACGTAATCTCAGTGTTGACCGCTATTCTGATTTTGGGCTCTTGAAAATAAGTCAGCCCTTTTTACTCTCTGTATAACCTTATGCTAACAATAAATATGTATTTATTACTTGTTTTTAAATCACCTAGACCCAGGAGTCCTTAAGACGAGAGAGAAAAGTGTGCCCATATTTATGTATGTCTATCAAATGGGCCACAGCATAGTCAAATCTCTATTTTCAGTCAACCACGTGAGCCAAACCAACATACGAATAATCACTTCGTTTAAGGGGATCTGGATTAGAAACAAATTGCCCATTTTTTTCCCACTTCCATGCCACTGTCCTGTGGTGAAATTTGTAAAGTTGGGAATAGAAACATATTCTTATTTTAGACACACTTTTAAATCTTCAAGACATCTACTCAGCTCAGGTTCTGTGTGTGGTAACTACAGCCACAGCCATGGGTCCCTGGGAAGAGACGCCGTGAGCATGTTTCTTTCCTGAGTCAGTGAGACATAAACACTCAGGCTCTTGTGTTGTTGTCGTTCGAATGAAGAATCATTGACCACATACACACACACAGCACACGTTGGGTATGGACTCATTATTTTTCCAGAAGGAATGTCAGGCTCTACAGAGCTATCTCATTGCCTTCACCCAGAACCCCTTTCGACAAATTTTCAAGAAGGCTAGACAGCTTGTGGGAGAAACGTCTTTGACCACAGGAAAAAATTAACAGCTGTTTATAAGAATGGAGGCCATAACCTCCTTAGCACCTAATCTTACAAAAGTATACATCACAGTTTTGTAGAAAAATAGAATTGAAGTCTAATAAATCAACTAAATATGGCCAGACAGCTAGGAATTTAATCTCATTAACATCATGTACTGAGCCAGTCTTCCCATTTGTCTTCCCTACATGACTAACCAGCTGTTTTCAAGGCTTGAAAGACAAAATATTCAATAGACATGCTTACCGAGTCTCCCAGGAGGCATCATTATGTACCACCTGCCATCCCATTGAAGAATTCTCATATTTCTCCACAGTAAGGAAAGTCTGATGGGTCTGAAATGCAATTAATATACCTGATCAGACACTGAACAGTGACAGAAGCAATGTGTCTGTCAATACACCCCTTGCTGACTTCGCGCTGGTCTTCCAATACCTTGAGTAAAAATGTGTCAGCATTTCATCCAAACTCTTAGGTGTTCTTAATATTCTATGCAATATTTTCACAATGTTAGTCTATTCAGTCTATTAAAATCCATGACATTTTTAAGAAAATTGAATAAAGCATAATTTCAGAGCTGATAGCAAATTTTGGAAATTAGGGCAGAGAAGAGAGAAAATAAACTTTGATATTTAAAAAAGGCATAAGTCAAACCTTTTCATGGCATGTATATTGATCTATGTTCCAAGAGTTTCTCTGGTCACCTCACAATTTAGAAGAGAAAATAGGAAAGTCTCCTCATCTTTCCAACTCCAGGTATATGCATTATTAGTAAATATACCTCCCCAAGAGAAAAAAATTGAAAAGAATGCATAAATACTCTTTGTCCTAGGGTGCTAAAAGAAATTCCTCTATTTCATTATGCATTTCTAGAAAGCTCATCATAAGCGAGTTTTATTTTCCCATTGGAAAATTGCTATAATAAATTATTTCAGACCAAGAATTTACCTTCAAATAAAGCACAGATTTGAATAATACAACAAATCAAAGGATACAAAGGCTATAAATCTCCTTTTTCCCCACAGAAATCTTTATATTGTGGCCCTTAAGGGCATGGTTTATGTCTAATTCACACCTTTGTCCATTATACCTTCCAGTTACAGGTATTCAAATAAACTTTTGCTGAATGGATCACTTAATTGCATCTGTGCCAAGGGATCATTTCAAATATTTTTCTAGTTATTCAAATGATGGATTATATTCAATAAAGAAATTTTCATAACCATGGTGACTTGTAAAGAGAGCTATTTCTGGCCATGGAGGGCAGAGGAACATTGGGCAGTTTTAGATGATGTAGAAAATGGAGTGGGCCCTAGTTCCTGAGTCTAGAGCGCAGATGGGAGGACAAGTCTAGGTCACTGCATATCTGACTCATGTGACTACCCTTCCCCCACCTCGCAGCCTTAATCACCTCCAGATAGACAATTAGTTAATGCAAGTTACTTAATCTCTCTAGGCCTAAGTAAAACTGGGATGATAAAATGTAACTCATTGGATGGTAGCAAAGATTATATTCGACTCATGTGATGATGTATATAAAGCACTTAGCGAAATACCTGTGAATAGTAAGCATTCGATAGTGCGGATATGACGATTATTACTAATAAAGGGTCTGGGAAGTTGTTCTGTGCCCAGCCCCTGAGTCTTCTTAGAAATTAATTTTACTCTCACTATAACACTTTAAGAATTTTTTCCTTCTGCTTCTCCGCAGCAATAATGATGACTCTATTGATGTTTCTTCACCCTAAGGATATCACCTGGCGGCTAAACCTACAGCTTTACTGCCGCACTCGGCTATCCTCAGAAAGGCACTGTGATGAACCAGGAATGTTCTGGCATGGCTCGAACGCCTAGAGAAGTGTTTCAAACAGGTGCGTGTTAATTGTCCAAGCAGCAGAACGCTTTCCCCGACGCCCTTTCAACAATGTCGTATTGCGGCACTTGTTATCAACAGCAATAGTAATATTTTAATGAACAGAAGTGGAAAGGCTCATTTGGAAGAAAGCTCTTTTGAAATGTAAGTGACAATGGGCCCAAGAAAGAATGGCTTGTCAACAGAGTGAAGGTATCCTCAGCCACAGTAAAAAA
This sequence comes from Micronycteris hirsuta, assembly GCA_004026765.1. Classification (NCBI taxonomy): domain Eukaryota; kingdom Metazoa; phylum Chordata; class Mammalia; order Chiroptera; family Phyllostomidae; genus Micronycteris; species Micronycteris hirsuta. The sequence goes on along the minus strand of PVJI01012350.1, from coordinate 43,664 downwards.
AAAGATCTGACCTTGAAATCACTTTCATATACCCTTCTTCCTCTATATTTCTTCATTCTCTGAACTTTTACAACTAGAATGTATCTGTTTATTGCTTGTGTACTGATAAGAACATTCTAAGGGAGCTGTAGAGGAGTAAAATCATTTTATTCACAGATATTATATACATATATACTTTATCATACATATATAATAAAACAAAAAATATGAAATGACACCTAACAAACTATTAAGAGTGATTACCTCTAAAAAGATTTATGACTAGAGGGGCCCTTTCACATTCTATCTTAAGCACTCCTATATTATCTGTTTTTACGTGAGACCTGTCATTTTTCAAGATTAATAAATAACTATCCTAGTACGGCCAGTAGCAGAGGGTAGGGAAACGCAGAGTGCGAGACGAAGTAACGCGCATGGGTCAGGGCTCCTAGCCAGGAGCGCCCCCACACGGGGCTCTGTGACCGCTCGCAGGAGTAGAGGCAGGGCCGGAGCAGGGTGGGGGGCGAAGAGGAAGTAGGGAGGGGGCAAAGGAACACTTCACTCTTCGCCCTTTGATTATTTTTCCAAATTTAGTGGAATTTCTACATTGGAATACATAAACGGGATTTCACTCAAATTTACATCTTCTCAAGAGACCAGGCAGGTTCCCATACATTGTGTTATATGTGGTCCTAAGTGAAAACAGTTTAAAGGTTTCCCGTGTGCTTTTTTTTACCCGGCTCAATTCCACATTAACTGTTCCCACTGAAAATTTTCTCACACCTGCAAAATTAGATGAAAAACGATGAAAAGCAAGTTGGAACATTTTTCCTTCCTGTTGTTAATCTCTAAAGGGATATTCAAGTGAATGAAAGGCTAAAAGGTGAATTTAAATTTGTAAAAAGAATCATTGATGCTTACCCGGTTTTCCGCTGAATTCTTTGGGTTAGCACCTACAAATGTAACTTCAGCAACATCTCCCTGAAAATAAAAATTTATTTTATGAGTTCTAATAAAAGTATTTTGGCTGTGCATATCTTTGGGCCATTATTTATGAAATATTCTAGGATTTAGGGTACCTGTATATATTTTATTCTATTTAATCAAATGATGATCTTCTGTGAATATTAGATACCATACCCTTACAACAACAGACACAGGTATTTTTGGCCAGCAAATTGCTCCAGAATTTTTGCCAATGAATTTTCCCCTGGTAGACTCAGGTATCGAGGAAGATGCAGAGCTAAAGCTCATACTCATGACAGCACACTGAAGTGCCTTCTTCAGCCTTCGATACTTGCTTATACTCCCTCCCACACTCACGTAGGAGGTGGGCTAAGTTAAATAAGAGCAGTCAACACTTTCCGTGGAGGACCTATAACTGCACTTACATACACAAGATACAAGATGGAGTGACAGGGTGTGTGTTTACCTTATCTTGTACATCAATAAATATATCCTTTTTAAAATAACAAACAACTATGCTCCCACCACTTACCATGGTACACGAGACTCGTCACAGGTAAGTTTCCACCCACTCTCCGACCTTAAGCTTCTCCCATCTACACGCCCCAGGAGGGTAAGTATTCCTACTCACCCTCCGAGACCTAGCTCACATTAAAAACACTTTTTTAATAAAAACTTCCCACAGATTCAGAATCAGTGTTGACCCTCTGAACAGAGATGATGTGTTGCTCAATCATGGACTTTGCTATTAACTCTGAATTACTGTCATCAATTAATTTTATCTCCTTTGACTCATTCTCACCAGTGAGATTACCAGATTAGCCAATCTTACCAACAGTTAGCAAAATGTGCCAACAATACACTCGAATCTCCTGGGAAAAAATCCATATATCATTTATAAGAGCAATTGGCCCTTCAGCCAGTATTATGGTTTATTTAAAAAATAAACTTCAGCCCTGGCTGGTGTAGCTCAGTGGATTGAGCGCGGGCTGGGAACCAGATAGTCCCGGTTCGATTCCCAGTCAGGGCACATGCCTGGGTTGCAGGCCGGGTCCCCAGTGAGGGCCATGTGAGAGGCAACCATACATTGCTGTTTCTCTCCCTCTCTGTCTCCCTCCCTTCCCCTCTCTCTAAAATGAATAAATAAAATCTTTAAAAAAAATAAAATAAAAATAAAATAAAATAAACTTCATATCTGGTACCTGCTTAGCCAGATTATCCTAATCCTAAAAGTATTCTTCTCCTTGGTATTTTTCTACATTCACAATTCCCTGTTTATTCATTCATTTTAACTATGAAAAACAACCCCACTACAGATCCAAAATGCTAATTCAAAAGGAAGGGAGATAATGGGCGAAAGAAGGGAAAGGGTCTTCAAGGAACATGTATGAAGGACCTATGGACAAAGCCAAAGGGGGACAGATGGAGGATGGGAGGTGGGGGTGGGGGTGGCAGGGGAAAGCGGTGGAGGGAAAATGGAGACAACTGCACTTGAACAACAATAAAAAAAAAAAAGAAAGGGGTAGAGGCACTTCTGCCATGACAGAACGGAGGTCAGTATGTCTTCTCCCCCGAAAAGCAACCATATTTGTAGACGAAACTGTCAAAAATAACCATCTTGGTACTTCTGATATCAACAAAAACCTGAAAAATGTTTATTCCTTAAAACTACTAAACTTCAGGGAAAAAGAGCACAAGTCTTTGGTGTTCTTAACAGGGTTGCCCCATCCTCTTGGCACTGTAATTCATCGGGAGTGGGGAAGGCCCTGAAATCAGCAGCTTTCCTCTGCAGCCGGAAGGCACTCACTTGATTTGGAACATAGTCATTTGAAGTGCTGATCTCAGTGGAAGGCAAACACTGAGGGTTAATGGCTAGACTGGTGGACTAGTCAGGGATTTAAGAATGTTTGGGGGAGGTAAGATAACCACAGTGTTCTCGATAAGCTCTCCTCCTATCCTGGATCAACCGGAGGCTATGAGCATTCACACAAAAGAACAGATCGGGCCCACAACCACCCACACATCCCTGGCCAATGGAGTCTTTGTAGAGATACAGAGGAAACATAAGAGAGCCCAGTGGAAATTAAAAGCTGTGGAAAACTGGAAAATAGTCTGAAGTTTAAATACACACACCAGCCCACGTAAATCTATCAGCAGAGATTGAAATTCTTATTCCCCGAGGTATCTAAGCACAAATTCTAACCAACATCTGGCTGAACATTAAGTGATGTAATCACAGGGTCATCTCCCTAAGAGCCAGACTTAAAAGTACAACAAAGAATAAAAAAAAGAACTGAGCAAAGATAACAGCAGTCACACATTGCAAGAGAGACAGACAACTAATTTAGTCAAGTTTTAAATGAGCAAGCAAACAAAGCAATAATTCTGTAATTGAGAGGTAAAGCTAGAGTTGCCACAATGTATCAAAAAATGTCCAGTATTCAACAAAATGTGATGATATGTACACACAAGAAATTAGCGGCCATACTAAAAGAAAACCAGCAGAAACCAAAACTGCCTCTCTGTGACCCAGATGTTGTGTTAGCAGTCAAAGTCTTTAAAACAGTTGTTATAAATGTTCTAAGAACTCATATAAATCATGTTTAAAGAATTAAAGGAAAGTGGGATGATAATGACTTAACGAATAAAGAACCTCAATGAAGAGAAGTAATTTTTTAAAAAATGGGAAATTTTGGAGTTGAAAATCATAACAATGAAATGAAAAATCACTACATGGGTGTGATATCAAATAATGTCATTTAATTGATATCATTTAATATCAAATGTGAGATGACAGAAGAAAGGACAGGAGAACTAGAATGCATCGATACAAAGTGTCCTATCTGAAGAATAGAGAGAAGATAATATTAAAGAAAAATTAACAGAGCCTCAGAAACACATGGAACAACATCAAATAAACCAAAATTCATGAAACAGAAGCCCTAGAATTAGTAGAGAAAAGAGATAAAAGGACAAAAAATTTTTGAAGAAATAACGGCTGAAATCTTCCCAAATTTGACAAACATTACCCTACAGATCCAAGGAACTGCACAAATCCCAAGTAGGGTACACACAAAGTATTTCACATTTAGATACATTGTAGCAAACTTGTGGCAGAAATAAAAAAGAATAAATCTTGAAAGCAGCAAAAGAAAAATGATTCATTACCTACAGGGAGGAATACTGTAATAAGATTAACAACTGGTCTTTCATTAGAGAGTGAAGGACAGAAAACAATAGAATAACATATTCAAAGTGATAAAAGGAAAAAAATTCTCAACCAAGAAGGCAACCTAACTATTCTTCAAAGATAAAGACAAAAATAAAGCCATTCCAGATAAACAAAAGGTGAATTTCTTGTTAGCAAACTGTCATAAAAAATAATACTAAAAGAAGTCCTCCAAGCTGAAAGGAAATGATGCTACATGTTAATTCAAATTCTCTTTTTTTAAGATTTTATTTATTTTTTAGAGAGAGCAAAAGGGAAGGAGAAAGAGGGAGAGAAACATCAATGTGTGATTGCCTCTCGCATGCCCCCTAGTGGGGACCTGGCCACAACACAGACATGTGCCCTCACTGAGAATTGAACTAGTGATCCTTTGGTTCACAGGCTGGCACTCAATTCACTGAGACACACCAGCCAGGGCTAATTCAAATTCTTAAAAGAAATGAAGAGCACTAGAATTGGTCAATATGTGGGTAAATCAGTATTATATGGAGATAATTTTCCATATATTCTCTTAACCTCTTTAAAAGGCATAAGATTGTATAAAACAAAAATTAAAACACTATTATTTCATTTTTATATAAATATAATACATGTGATAATATCACAAGGATGGGAAAGGGAAAAGAGATATATTGGACAAATATTTTTATATTTTTTGGAATTAAGTTATTATATTGAAGTAGGTTATAATTAGTTAAGATGCATGTTATAGATCTGAGAAAATAAGACACTATATATATCTGGTCTCTGCATCCAAATTCTTGGAAAAATACAGATATCTAAAGACAACAGAAAATCTGAACAGGCCTAAACCAACTAAAGGAAATGAATTAGTAATTTAAAATTTTGTCATAAAGAAAAGCCCAGGTCCATATGGTTTTGGTGATAAATCTCATCAGATATTTAAAGAAGAAATGATACCAATCTTCTGCACACATTTGCAGAAAACCAGGAGGGAACACTTCCTCACTCATTCCTTGAGACCAGAGTGACCCTGACAACAGGTCGGCAAATATCCCTCATAGGGATGAACACAAAACTTTTTGTCAAATTATTACCAAACTAAATTCAACAACATATAAAAATGATTATATGCCGTTACAAATGAATATTTATTTAATATCTGAAAGTCAACTAATATAATATACCGTATTAATGGAATGGACAACAAAAACCTCGTGATCATCTCAGTAGTTAGAGAAAAGCATCGGAAAAAAATCCAATACCCACTCTTCACAAAACCTCTCAACAAATCAGCAAGAGAAGGAAATAGAAAGAATCCTAAAAAACAAAACTTACACTTAATGACTGAACACTTTTCCTCTGAGGATTAGAAATAAGACAAGAGGGGCCAGTGTCACAGCTTCTATTAAATGCTGTTTTTGGAAATTCTAGCCAGTGCAATAAGGGGCAGGGTTTTGGGGCGGAGGGGGGGGAGGAAGTAAAGGTGTCCAAAAAAGAAATCCAAAAAGCAATCATTAAACCTGATTTTATTCACAGATAACATCATATGTAGAAATGGCTAATGACTGCAACTCCCCCCCCAAATCTATTAGAACTAATACATAATTTAGCAAACTTGAAGGACACTGTATATAAGTTGAAGGACAGTTAATATAATAGTGGTACAAATCCTGATTCGTTTCTATGTGCCTTTCCTATCCTTGATTTAAGAGACAACTTTTCTGAGTTCTAATGAATGATTCCATGACCATCCATTTTAGAAGAAAAAGAATAATTTGGATTTTAGAAATTCAATTTTACATAATTACCACCTGAAAAATAATTATTTCCCCATTATCATGTTTGCAGAGCCTCTGCAGAGATAAGAACAATTACCAAAATTATTGTTACGAACAGCTGATGATCTGTGGCATCATTAGAGGCAGATGCTGCTGTTGACAACATCTCTCCCCTCCCTCCCCCCCACCAACCCCTCCCTGCCTGGTCATCCACAAACACAGGCTTCTCTGAAGGATTCCAAGATCTCTTTGTGCATCTTACCACTCTGTACTTAGGATTCAGTGGCTCCAGGACATCCCCAAAATTCTTGCCTATCGGTGCTTTATCCGCAATATTAGGAATCAATGGAATTATCAGTTGCTTGAAAAATGGAGGCTCTGGACCTCTGCTCAGATTGGCTACTGTGTCCTAGAACAGAGAACATTTGCTTAAGGAGGGCACGACGTAGAGGCAAAGATACTTCCCCAAGACCCCCGTCCCCAGAAACGCCTTTATTAAAGGAACCCACCCTGCCCTCCCTCTCTGCCTCCAAGACCTAACTACTTTGGCAAAATGTGAAGGGAGTTTTGCTAAAATGTGAGCCTAGGTGTGCATAATTCAAACTTTTGTCACTAGAAGAAAGTTTCGGTCATAGCAACACGTTCACTCCCCGGGCAGTACAGTTCAGTGATCAGAGTGTAAGTGTGGAGGCAAGCTGCGCAGCTTTAGATTCCAGACCAGTGGATTTTTAACTGTTTGACTTTGAACAGGAGCCCAACACATGATAAGCCTCTGTGACGTGACACCGTAATCATTCTTTTAATTTTTAAAAAAGCGTTGAGCCTCCTTTATCTAGAATCAGCACCAAGGTTTTTTCCTAAATTCTCCTCTGTGCTAATTAAATAAAATAATAAATATATTTTTAATTTAAAGGTTAAGGTCTGTCTATATCCTGACTGGTTTAATCTGTGTTTTCCACAAAATTCGCCACCTTCAATAATGTCATCAAAATGCTTTATTTAATGCAAAAACCTTAAATTTAAATAGCCCTTCATAGGTATTTAGTGCACTTTCATAATTACTTTATATAGTTAATCTTTACAATAGGCATGTAACCTTTGATCATTTCCATTTTACAAATGAGAATATAGGCTCGGAGATACTCAGTAGCTTTTTTAAGATCACATAGCTAGTCTTAGATCCGTAACCACAAAATTCTGTGAAATGAATTTCCACAAAAGGACTCATACTTTTACTCCTAAATATCACTATAAAATCTGAGAAATTTACTTCTGTGGGAAGAGCTATAGACCTATGCCTACAATGAAAATTAAACAGTGATCCTCTCTAGGGATGGGTTACAAGTTTATACTTGTTCTGTATAATTTGAATATTCCACAAATAGTTACAGCTTCTATAAGGAAAAATAAAATAGTTCTCCTTTGAAAAAAGTATCAAACCTAAAATTAAGAACATTATGATGAGACAATCAAACTATATCCTAATACCTTGTATTGAAACTTCAAACACACAATCAGCAACTAATTTGGTGGGGGAACGTGACATTGCTAATATTCAACTGTCTGACCTACAGAAACAGCGATGGCCTTTGTTCCCGTTTAATATGTCCAAGCTCTCTCTCTGAAAGGCATTCATTATCTTTGCTAGGCCGTGACTGTTTCACAGCCTTATTGGGCTTATGTGGTATTACACAATGGTCTGTTTATTATTTTAACTCTTTATTTGGCTTGTTGACTAATAATCTGAAAACAGAGTACAGCCTCATAAATAACAGTTTTCAAAGGAAAGATTTCCACAAGTGGAGTTCCTTTAGGTCAAGTTTCTTAAGTGTGCATATTTTAGGTAGATATAATACATATGTGCATTCCCAGGTACTATTGAACTTCATCAAATCTAAGATTCTATTGACTATAACAACTATTATTATTTTTGAACGACCAAGAAAGTAAAATCATGCCACCAATTACAATTGTCAGACTCCTCTGATTGGAAGATGCACCCCCATTTCAGAGATGCAATAACAGGAAAAATGGGCATCTCTGAATGGATGACCCACTCAGCTCGTGAAGTAACTGCGGAGAAGCGAGCCAGGATTAGAGAGTGCTGCTTCACCTCCTGGTTCCAGTTACAATAAGCCTGATCCCTTATCATCTCTGAACCTATTTGCTCATCTGAAAAATGGGGAAAAAGGGGTAACTTCCATACTTCACGTAATGAGTGTGAGGATAATGTAAGATAACACATATGAAAAAAAGCTACCACAACCAAATGGCATTTACCGAACCTAAAATTACTGTTTCGTTTCTTAGGCATACCTCATAGCCATATATATAAAAAATAATATATATTATTTTTAAATATAAAGGTTTCTTAAAAAACTGCACACTCACAGCTAAGGTTCTCTTTCGCTTCCCTCTGTATCCCCCACCCCTGAGACGCACATGCGCACAATTTTTGATTACCGTAGCAATGGCCTTAGCAAGGACACTGAAGAGCTGGATGTAAGCAGACAGAGTGTGGGGCCCGTAAATGGTAGACGCTGCCTCATACCGCTGAACCTGCAGGAAAGGCAGGGTTACACCGATCTGCATGTCTCAACACGTTTACAGAGGTGCCCCCCTTAGAAGAGGAGTAGCACTTGGACATCTCATGTAGTTCGAACTGGCATAATTCAAGATTAATTGTGACAAAGGGAGGGGGCGTTTCCATTTCCCAGCTACAGTGCGTGGCTCCCACCAACCACTTGTTAAAGGCAGTGGGTTTTCCTGGCTTAGGCCATTTGGACTGTCAGCCCATTTAATCTGAAAGCAAGTACTAGCTCCTGAGCTTATGTCTATTTTAAGTACTTGTAATGGGAACACTTCCCCGAAGGATACACCAGGGGAAAAAAATGAAGAAAAATGATTCTTAGTAACTGCTGGATAAATTGGGTGGTAATAGTACAATCTGGGCAGAAAACATGTCACCCATCATAGAGCTATAAAATAGAACTGAACACATCTCCTTTTACCCAAGCTCCAAGCCTTTGGTTGTTGCACAGGAACCTGAAATTCATCAAAGCTAAAATGGAACTCATCGCTCCAAATGCACCAGCGTCCCCTGCAACATTCTTCATCTCAGTGAATGCCATCCCCCCCGTCTCCCACGCCACGGTCAGCTGGCGGTCATCAGGTTTCTCTCACGCCCTTGTCCTGTGTCCTATGAGTCTGCAAGTCAACGTTCCTTAAAATCTCTTGAATCCTTTCATTTTGCTCTGTCTCTGCTGCTTTTACCTTGATCATACCCTTACCTCTCACCGAAATTATAACTATAGCTTCTTACTCAGTTCCGTCTTCACACCCACCCTTCTAATTCATTTTCGGCACTGCCATCCTAGTGATCTTTCTCAATCACAGATTTAATCAGAGAATTTCCTTCTTTGAATTCTGCGGGTTCCCCCAAACCTTCCTTGGTGAGTCAAAGCTCTGTAGCACAGCATAAAACTCTTTGACCAACCCCTGCCTTTCCCTCTAGCCCGTCTCACTATCCTCATCATGCTTATTCCATGAAACTTAACTAATTATGCACTCTTACATGTGCTAAGACTGCCCCTCTGGACCTTGGCATATGGAGCTCCCTCAGTATGAAACACCTTCCCAAATGTGTATTTGCCTAATTAGCCCTTACTCACTCTTAAGAACTCGGATAGACGTACGTCTTCCAAAGAATCTGCCAGTCCCCATGCTCACATACTTAGTCTACACTGGTGCTCTTTCTCTTTTTTTTCACACTACCTTGTGCATCCCTTTCACAAGAGCATACGTTCTAGTGATCTTGAGGACAGGGAGGCAGGTTCTTATTCATTGTTATGCCGAGATATTGGCTAGTACTGTACATCTCCAACAAATATCTGTGGAATGAATTAATTAATATTAATACCTGCAGGAGCATGTCCCTGAACCAGGAGATAGGTATGTAGGGGCTCCTAAACTTATTTGGGCCATGAACATCTCTGGTTATCTGTTGAGGCCTATGAACCCCTCTCAGATTAATATTTCTAAATATATAAAATATAATGCACGCATTGACAAAGAAAACCGATCAGATTAAAATACATGGATCAAACAATAATAAATCAATTTTATGACAGAGTAATATTTGTACTACTTTATTGAATAATAAGATCTCGTAGCAGGTTTAGTAACTACTTGATTTTAAAATAGTGATGAGAGTAAAAGATATTTCCAGATCTGAAATAATTCTGCATGATATGAAAAATATCTGTGGTGCCTATCGGTGATGAACTCAAGAGATCTACTAATATTGTCATCTGTCACCTACATCCATAATTGGAGGAAATGATAAATAATAAATAGTTGCAGATAAATTAAAAATGAATAAATGAAAAATTATTCCCAGCCCAGTCTACCTCAATTCAACAGAATTTCCTTGAAGGCAGAGAGACCTTTGACAAAGTCAACAGAGGGCACAGAGCTGGTCCCACTGCTGGGATCACTGAACATCCGCCAAGGGGTAGACTGCATGCCTGGGTGCAGGTGCAGATACATCAGAAAGCATTCACTGTGTGACTCTAAACTGCTCTCACATTAACTACTATCGTTAAAAAGTAGTTGGTCTACGCTCTGCGCTATTTGTAAACAAAGAAACACTACTAGCCAGCAGCCGCCACTAAATCTCTGAGACTCTGTTTCTTAATCTATACCACCATTATAATACCCTGCTCCAGTGTTTATTGTGAGGAGTAGTTAAGATCACATTTGCAAGGTGTTTAGCTAGTACATTCAACAAGCAGCTGCTATCCGTGGGAGTTTTCCCAGGTTCTACAGAAACATCCTGGATAAAGTTAGGAACACTTATGCCACAACCCAGTGCTCCTGACAAAGAAATTTATTTCAGGAAAAGTGAAAGTCGATGAGACTAGATTTCTAATCTGAACCTGTAAATGGTAAACCTGGAACTACAAATACACCCTCTGGCTTATCATTCTCTTACTTCCTCTAACACAAAATTATCTCTCAAACACATGATTAAGCCTAGAAAGAAAACTTACATTTGACACAAGTCTACAGTAATCATTTTATCACCTAGACGATAAAAAGTTGTACTTTACCTGGTATTCTTCATAGGTGGTAATGTAATGTGTGTACACGTTGCTTAGACCAGAAATGACCACAGTCACATTCTGCATCCCATAAGTTGCAAACTCCTGAGGGGGGGAGAGGTAGAGCCCAGTAAAATTACTCTTCATCTTGAAGTATATTATCATCCCAGTTATACTTAACATACAATCATAGATACGAATCATTAGTGTAAGATGTCTCACTTCACAATATTCTCCCTCATGATCAAAACTGCCTGGGAATACAGACAGACCCGGGGCCCTGGATAAAAGGTACAGCCGTAACTCTGCACTATAGCTGGACAAGCCAGTGCCTCTGTGAACATCTTAATGATTACATTGACAGATGTAGAATCTTCCTTTACTAAAATAAAGATATTTTATCAATTTCCTAAAAAGTACAGTGGGAGGCTACTAACTAAAGACAAGAGTTATTTCCAAGTCCAAAGTAATAAGATATGTTATTACTTTGTTATGTAATAATACTTTGTTACATTACATTACTATGTTATGTGTTGATTATGTTATTTTAGAACTATTTATGATACTTTGTGAATATTAAAAAATCATAATTATAGATAAAATACATAATCCTCAGCATGTATTAGATTTTATTTAGATAAAACTATAATATATTAAGGTACTTAGGGGTTATTTACTATTTAATCCATAAAACCATTATTAATTTTTAAATTATCAATACATAAATACCAATAAAATACTTTTAACCTGACTATAGTTCCCTTCTTTATATTTTTTAATTTGTTCTTATACCATTGATATTTCACATTCACCTTTAGCCATTACTTTCAAATATAAAACTCTAGTCATTTTAGCACAGATTAATTTAAAAGGTAACAGATCATATGGACAGGAAATCCTTTCCTCTTCACCAAATATAAATGCATAGATATTATTTGATTTTTAACTTACTGCTTTAATTGCCTCCCGAAGTCTTCGCCCAGACATGGTCCTGAGTAAAGGAAACAGAGTTATCTAAGTGTTTTCCTGTTTCAAATGTATGCAAAGTACACAGAATGGCTTGTAGCAGAAGCGTAAAAGTGACCCTGGCTCATCACACAATTATATAGTATGTAGGCACTCAAAGACAAAGCAAAGCTAAAGTTGAGCTTTTTTTCCTGACTGTCATATCTTCAAAACAAATTCTAAAATGAAAACAGATAACTTGAAGGAGGGAAAAAGAATCAATGAGTATCACAGGCAAAGGATCACAATCATTTTCCATTCATTGAGTCAACAAAATATATCAGTTACATTCTACGTCAATAAGAGCTAAGGCAAGTAGACAGTGTACTATCCCTGCCTTCAAAGGACTTACATTCATTAATTTAATCCTTCATAAAACTCCGAGCGCCTACTACATACCAGGCCCACATCAGCAGTACTGAGCTAACATTCTAGGGAGGGGAGATGGTCAATAAGCAAATTAAACAGTGAGGTGACAGTGAGTCCCATGAGGAACACAAGGTGGGGTAAAGGATGAAAGGGAATGGCGGTGGTCATTGTGGTGGTTGTCATGCTGGAGCTGATGATGCTGTAGTGAAGTGGTGGTGGAAGCAGTGCTGGGTGAAGACAATGTCATATAGTACAAGCAGAACTGGCATCTCCGTTAGAGATCTGAGCAGAGAACTGAAGGAATAAAAGAGTTGGCCAAGGGATTACTGGAGACTAAGTGTTTCAGGCAGAAGGAACCATTAAGTTGAAAAGTGCTAAGACAGGAGCATGCTTGGTGAGTCTGAGAACTGCAGTGAAGCCGAAGTGGCTGAAGGAAGGCAGGGGAGAGGAGGAGTCATATGAAATCAGACCAAAGGGCCCTGTAGGATACTGTAAGGGTTGGAGGATTTACTAGAGTGAGATGGGAAGCCAGTAGAGGGTTTTGAGCAGGACACAGCCTAACTAGTGTTTTGAAGGGATTCCTCCAGCTGTGGTATTGATAAAATACCATAGAGAAGTAAGGGAGGAAGCAAGAAGACAAGATAGGGAGAAATAATGGTGGCTTAGACCAGAGGGAGTTGGGGCATTTGGGAAGTAACAGAAAGTATTGGGTAGAACATACAGGATTTGCTGAAGGACAGAAAGCGGTAGAAATTGAGAAGGAGAGAATTCAGGAATAAGTCCAAGATTTAGGGCCTGAGCAACAGGAAAGATATGAAATTGCTTCTTACTAAGGTAGGAAAGACTGCCTAAAGTCTTTAAACATTTGATGTAAAACATTCTTTCATGCTTCTAAAACCTAAACTGATTGTTTTCAGAATCTGTACTTAATATTATTTCAAGTCCCTCTACTGATATCATAATTCACCACATCATTTTAATTAGAAATGATAAGTTTTCAAGTTTTTATGTTTGCTTCAAGTTACACACTAGTAACAAGCATAGAAAGATGTTTTCTTCAGAGGTCCCACAAAAAGGTGGGAATATTTGTTAATGTTGCCAAATACAGTACAGTGAGTTTCAAAGGAGCCCGTACAGAATCATCTGCCCATGGTAAGGGATTCCACCAGAAATACACACCCAATCATTACATTCTTAACTACAAAATAAAAAATAAGAACTTACGTAAGCTCCCCGGGGACGGCAGTTATGGCCAAGGACCCAAGAGTAATAATCTGAACGTCAACAATATCTGGGTGCCAGGGGTGAGGTTTTGACAGCTAAGAACCCAAAACACCAACACCGCGTTAGGAAGATTATTACTGCTATGGTAGAGAGATATGTGATGCTCACAGAGGTTTCTTTAGTAAAGATTTAAAATGTTTCCAGCTGTTTCTGGTGTCTTATCCTACTATCACAGATTCTGTTTCTTTTTTTTTTCCAAGCTGCCGTTAGGTGGCATGCATTCTTCTCAGTTCCTTCTCTTCTTTTTTAACAATTTTTTTTTTATTTTTTAAATTACTTTATTGTTGTTCAATTACAGTTGTCTTCATTTTCTCCCCTCCCCTACCTCCCACCCCATCCAAACCCACCTCCCTCCCTTGCTTCCACCCTCCCCCTTGGTTTTGTCTCTGTGTCCTTTATAGTAGTTCCTGAAAACCCTTCTCCCCACAGTCCCTTCCCACCTCCCCTCTGGCTATTGTTAGATTGTTCTTACTTTCAATGTCTCTGGTTATATTTGCTTGCTTTTTTCCTTTGTTGATTTCTAATTCATGATGTAACATTCAATATTCTATCTAGTCAGAACATGTGAACGTCAATGTCAGTGCCCTGTTAACCTGGATGCATTTTCTCAGCGATGAAGTTGGGGTGGATTTGTCACTGTGGAACCACGACGTGTAACGTAGCCAAGGATTCTACTCGAGCACTGTGGTGACTAGCCTTACACAGAACAAACAACTAATTCCACCATTTGGAACAGCTTAACTTGATTTCTCTTTCTCCTCCAGTAGCACTTTAAGTTTTTAGTTACCTAGTCTTGTCTTACTTTCCCAGTTTTCTCCAGGAGAATCTATCCCTTTCCATTTTCAAATTAGTGTCAAGTCTTCCTCTCGAGTCCTTCCCTTTCCTCTCTTTGTTCTTCCTGAAGAATTTCCATCGAATATTAGAGGGAAAAATAAACCTCTCTTTAAAAATTATTTTCTCCATCGGCAATTCATATCACAGACACTGGCATCACATTTCGACACTTAGAATGTGAAGTCCATGTTCCAAAGGAGAATTGAAAGAACATTGCTCTAGTTAATAGCATTGCTTGATGTTTGAGAGAGTTGACACATGAACACATTCCTTTCTGTATACACTGACAAGCTTTTCCCTGCAGAGAATGCTCTGTGGATTCCTGCCCTGGAGATAACATAAGTGAATTTTAAATTAAACAAATGTTATTCTTATTCTTCCTTTTTCAGTGCTCCAACTGTTTCAATTATTTATCAAAAATTCAAAGTTAATTGTAAAACAATAAAAAATGTTAAAAAATAAAATAAAATAAAGATTAAAAAAGAAACACAAAAAATTCAAAGTTAAAATATTTAATAACCATACTACTTATTTTTAGACTCATAGCATCTGTGCTTTTGATATTAAATATTTTGATGCGGGAATATCTGAATAAGACCTCCCCTGCCAATAGAGATCTACCATTCACATCCAACAATTCATAAATTTAAAAAAGGAGCATACTAATTTCACCATGATGACAAAAATGGTTTACCTCTCCAGTGTGAATAAGGACTGGCTTTGGTTTGTGACACTCTTTGATTTCGTCAGATGGCCTCCCCAAGATCTGATCACGAATAGTTTCCCAGAATGGATCCGTTGTCGTTGTCCCTAGTAGGAATGTTTTAATAAATATGATTCCAACCCTCTGAAAAGTGTCATCATTTTGACAAATATTGTACAATGCTCTTAGAAGTTTCAGAGATTCTATTAAGGTTATTTCATGATCCCAAACAGTCTGAAAAGTAGAAGAAGTAAAATTTCCTGTGCTTCCTAAAATAAAAGCTGTTACTTAATTAGATCTTCATGTGGTTGATAGAATAAAAGAATATATTTTGTTCAACATCCTTAAAGTTTGGTTCCTATTCCTCTTCTGCATTTCAAATAAAAATACTATGATATAATTAACTGTAGATTTTTCCATTTTGAAAACTAAAAATGACACCTCCAACTTCAAGTACCAGTTGCTTGGCTTGTGATCCCTGAAAGAGCCTCTCTCGAGTCCCCACCTAATTATCTGTACACACACCCAATCAGTAAAAAACAAAAAGTTGGCCATAATAGGGAAAAGTTATGTTGACTACCAAACCTATAAACTTAGATTCTATAATCCATTCAGGAAATATAACAAGTTATAAACACATGTGGACCTAATGAAAGAGCATCCAAAGTACATAAACCAAAACTGACAGAAAGAAAAGGAGAAAGAGAATCAATAAAAACAGTTGGAACTTCAAGAATCCCGTCAGTAGCAGATGGAACAATGAGTCAGAAGATCAATAGGGGAGACTTCCTAAGATGGCAGCATAGGTGAATGCGCCGTGCCGCCTCACACAACCAAACAAGGAAAAAATCAGAAATTTAACAACCAAAAACAGCCAGATCTGACAGAAAATCGAATTGAGAGGAAGTTTGACAACCAAGGAATTAAAGAAGATACATTCATCCAGTCTGGTGAGCTGGGAGGAGCAGGGTGGAGGGAGAGCACTCCGCAACCCCGCAGCGAGCAGGTGAGCAGACGGCAGGACCCCAGTTGGAGGGGCGGTTCCCGCAGGGCTGCAGCACACTGAGACGGGGGGCCTGACCAAAGCGCGGCCAGCGCCTGGCTCACCTGGACCCAGCGGGGCCAAGACTGGTGGACCGGGCAGGTCTGCATTCGTGTGCAGACAAACCGGGAGAGAAAGCAGGGCACAACCCATCTACGCAGAGTTAGAGCACCTGTGGTGGGGTGGGAGCTGGCAGCGGGAGGAACTCCCGGCCTCACAGGAGAGTTCGCTGGGGAGACCCGCGGGGGATTGGAGCTGTGCAGCCCATCCACCGACCCCGGAGCAACCCCCAGAGCCAGCGCAGAGGGGCTCGAATTGCTTGCAGGAGGCGGTGTGGGTGCGGAGAGCAGAGCAGGAGCCATTGTGCCCCTAGGTCCCGCCTCCACAGGCTACGTCACAACACAACTACCGGGAGTTTCCCTGCCCAGGTGAACCCCAAGGCTCCGCCCCCCCTTACAGTAACAGGTGCACCGAGGAAAAAAAAATGGCCCAAAGAAAGGAACAGATCAAAGCTTCAGAGCTAACCAACCAAGAGATAGCCAACCTATCAGATGCACAGTTTAAAACCCTAGTAATAAGGATGCTCACAGAATTTGATGAAAAATTATCGAAATTGCTTGAACAAATGAGGAGAGATCTGCAGGGAACCAATAGGGATAAGAAGGAAACTGGGGCTCAAATCAACAGAGTGGACCAGCAGAAAGAAAAAAACAGCCAACTAGAAAAGAATGAAGGAACAAGAGTTCAAAAAATGGAGGAGGGGCTCAGAAACCTCCAGGACATCTGTAAATGGCCCAACATATGGATCATAGGGCTGCCAGAAGGAGAAGAAGAAATCCAAGGAATTGAAAACTTATTTGAACACATAATGATGGAGAATTTCCCAAAGCTGGTGAAGGAAATAGACTTTCAGGAAGTCCAGGAAGCTCAGAGAGTCCCAAAGAAGTTGGACTCAAAGAGGAACACACCAAGACACATCATAATTACATTACCCAAGATCAAAAATAAGGAAAGGATCCTAGAAGCAGCAAGAGAAAAAGAGACAGTTACCTACAAAGGAATGCCCATAAGACTGTCAGCTGGTTTCTCAAAAGAGACCTTACAGGCAAGAAGGGGCTGGAGAGAAGTATTCCAAGTCATGAAAGGCAAGGACCTACATCCAAGAATACTCTATCCAGCAAAGATTTCATTTAGAATGGAAGGGCAGAGAAAGTGCTTTGCAGATAAGGTCAAGTTCAAGAAGTTCGTCACCACCCAGCCTTTATTGTATGAAATGTTAAAAGAAGTTATATAAGGCATGGAGGAATATCAAC
Organism: Micronycteris hirsuta; assembly: GCA_004026765.1. Classification (NCBI taxonomy): domain Eukaryota; kingdom Metazoa; phylum Chordata; class Mammalia; order Chiroptera; family Phyllostomidae; genus Micronycteris; species Micronycteris hirsuta. Next base: position 26,096 of record PVJI01012350.1, on the reverse strand, counting down.
AGGGGAGTGGTAGGGGGAGAGGGTGGGAATGGGGCACAGAACAAGTAGCATAAATGGGAGGTAGACAACAGACAGGGGGAGGTTAGAATAGTATAGGAAGTGCAGGAGCAGAAGGACTTATGTGTATGACCTATGGACAAAACTAAAGGGTGGGGAAAGGGGGGGGTAAGGGGGTGGGGGGCAAGAAGGGGGGGAAAGTGGGACAACTGTAACAGCATAATCAATAAAATATAGTTAAAAAAAAAAGAAGATCAATAGGGAGTAGAAAACCTGAGCAGCACTAGAAGCCACCTAGACCTAAAAACAGAAAATACATTCTCCTAAGTGCATATGAATCATTATAGAGGATAGGCCATATGCTGGCCATAAAACAAAGGTCAGTAAGTTTTAATGCAGATAAATAGCACAAAGTATGTTTTCTAACCACAGTGTAATGAAATTAGAAATGTATAATAAGAATATTTGGGAAACTCACAAATATGTGGAAATTAAACAACATAATCATAAATAGCTAATGATCAAGGAATAAATCAAAAGAAAATACAAAAAATACGTTCAATACTTTCAGATGAATGCAAATGAAGACAATATACCAAAACCTTATGGGATACAATAAAATAACACTGAGAGGGAAATGTATAACTTTAAATACCCACACTAAGAAAGAAGAGGAGAGTGACAACAGCAAGATTCAAGAGTAGAAAATACTGGCCTTTGTCCACCACCCTCCCCCAAAAGACAACAATTAGACAGCTATCCACAGATGAAAATAGCCCTGGGAGGGCTCCAGTCCAGTTAAGAACCCACAGCCATGCAGTGGAGCGAAACACCAGAATAACCACATAGAAAGAATCACTGGTGAGATTAGCATGGCCAAGACATCTGAAGACAGATAGGAACAAAGAGGAAGGGCCAATGCGATCAGTATCAGCCACACCGCAGCTACCATCACGGAGTGCAGTGCCCTGCTCTGTGGAGGACCCCGGCAATCCCTGCTGCTGAAAATCACAACAGACTCCCAGCACCTTTCATAGCAGAGGACCCCGTTATGTTCTTTGGCACAGACCCCAGCCACCTGCTCCACAGAGGACACCAGCAGCTTTTATGATGGAAGTAACCAGAGGCCGTCACCATCATGGACTCTGAGTGAGAGAGATGCTCTGGTACCTCCCTCATAAGGAACTGCTATTGCACTGCCCTGGGACCAAGGATGTCAGCCCCCACTCCAAACTCCACACATGCCCTTGACATGAGCCTTGGCTGCTTCATACACATCCTTGTTTCAGACCCCAACATTGACCTCGCTGTGTGTGCCTGTGCTCTAGACTCCAAATCTGCAGCTACTCTACATGCACCTGCATCTCAGATGCTACAGTCACCACCACACCACTACCGTGGGCTACTCATTGTTTTGGACTGCAGAGCCACTGTCCTCCGCAAGTACACATGTTCCAGTCCCCAGCTCCATGGCTGTTCCACATGTGCACATACCTAAGGCACAGAATTACTATTACTGATGGCAAGTTAGCGCCCTAGACCTCAGGTCTGTCATTATTTTATGGGTGCCCAAGCATCAGACATCAGTGCTGCTACCACCATGGGGCACCTGCAAGCCAAACCTAGCACTATCAGAGTTACCCTTGGACATGACATCCTTCATGGGAGAAAAAGAGATGAGCGGTTCCCAGCAGCACTCATGGCAGTTGCAGATGCCTATAAGCTTGGCCTGTGAGGACCCATGTAATCTTCACCAATACTGACCTAAGCTGACAGAGCTACAAGGAGATTATGTCACTTACATGGCATACCCTGGAGCTAGAACTGAAACAGCTCGCCCAGCCACATGTGAAGGCCTTTCCCACCAGAACCGGCCTGTAAAGTCTGGAAGAGGTAACTGCTCCAACCAATGCACAGACAAATCACAGGGCTACGAGAATAACAAAGGAAACATGACATCTACAAAGGAACATCATAATTTCCCAACAGCCACCCCTAAAAAAGTGGAGAGCTACAAATTGCCAAGGAATTCAAGGTAATTGTTTTAAAGAAGCTCAGCAAGCTACAAGAGAATGCAGAGAGACAACTTAACAAAGTCGGGGAAAATAATTTATGAGCAAAATGAGAAGTTTAACAGAACGAAATTATTTTTTAAAAAGAACTAAACAAAAATTCTGGAGCTGAAGCACACAATGAATGAAATGAATAATACAATAAAGAATATTAACAGCAGATTTGATCAAGCAGAATCTGTCAGCTCAAAGACTAGTCATTTAAAATTATCTAATCAGAGGAGAAAAAGGAATGAAAAGAGTTAAGAGAGCCTACATGAATTATTGGACATTAAAGGCTAAAGGAAGTTCTTCTACCTGAAATGCAAGAATGCTTTCAGTACATAAGAGATACGGAAGTATAAAACTCACTGGAAAGGTAAGTACACAGTCAAATTAAAAGGCAAAAGCATTAGAAATAACTAAGAGTACAATAATTTATTAGTGGGTATACAATATTGAAAAGATATAAATGATGACATTAAAACATAAAAATATGGGAAGAGAAGGTAAAAGGGTAGTTTTTTATGCAATTGAAGTTAAATTATCAGCCTAAAATATAAGATGTTTTCCATAATCTTCATGATAACCAAAAACCAAATACCTATAGTAAACAAAAGATAAAGGAATTATACCACTATTAAAAATCATAATATCACAAAGGAAAACAAAAAGGGAGAAAGGAACAAGGGAACTACAAAACTGCCAGAAAATGACTAATAAGATGGCATTAGGAAGTCCTTACCTATAAATAGTTATTTTCGATGGAAATAAATTCTCCAAACAAATGATATAGAGTGATTGAATGGATAATAGACAAGACCCAACTAATGGCAGTATGTCCTCCTGTCTGGTCAGTATCTCCCTCGCCCAATTAAAAAGAGAAAAGTCCTATGTAGAGCAACTAGGCAAGGAAAAGATATAAAAGACATCCAAAACAAAATTATCAGACAGAGAAAGTCAAGTACTCTATGTTCTCATTTATATGTGGTATCCTTAAAACCAAAACTCATAGAGATGAGAGTAAAATGGTAGCTGTCAGGGCTGGGGTGTAGGGGAATGGGAAAATGTTGTGAAAAGGGTGCAAACTTCTAGTTATAAGACAAATGAGTTCTGGGAATTTAACATAAAGCATTATGACTATAATTGCCAGTACTACTTAAATATTTGAAAGTCATTAAGAGGATAGGTCTTACATGTTATCACAACAACGAGAAAGTAATGATGTGAGAGAGTGGAGGTGTTTAACCTTATTGTGGTTATTATTTTACAATATATATGTGTAACAATCATCACATTATATACCTTAAATATGCACATATGTCAGAAATATATCACTGAAGGTAAAAAAGAAACCTCATAGTCAAACTGATGAAAACCAAAAATTAAAAGAGAAATCTTGATAGAAGCTGAAGATTTAAATACCCATGGATTTCTAATCAGAAACCACCAGATGACAAAATATCATTTTTAAAGAAAGAAATTATCAACTAAGATTCTATATCGAGAGAATATCATTCAGGAATGAGGCAAAATAAAAACACTCTCAAATGAAGGACAATTGGGAGAATTGGTGACCGTGACTAGCAGACTTGCTCTTAAAGAACTGACATTCCTCAGGCTAAAAGGAAATATTATTATATAGATAAATCTAAGATGAAAAAGAGCAATAAGTGTGGTAAATATAAAAGACCATATTCTTGAAAATACATATTACTACTGAAAGTGGATATCAAAATGTCTGTTGTGGTTTTCAATGCATGTAAATGTAATACTCATGAAAATTAAAACATAAAGAGAAGAAAACAAAAAGTGTTTCTGAGAGGACAAGATTAGTTTTTAGTTTGTACTAATTTTACATCAGTTAAACTGTAGCTATATGAAAAGTAACTAGACTTCTGGTCAAGATGGAGGCATAAGTAAACATGCCTCGCCTCCTCACACAACTACAGAAAAAATTACAACTACACCTCAAAACAAATAAAACCCAGAACTATCAGAAAATCAAGCTGTATGGAAGGAAGTCCAACAACCAAGGATTTAAAGAAGCCGTGTTTATCCAGGCAGGTAATAGGCATGGAGACATGTAGACAGGCAATAGGTGCAAAGACCTGGTTTGGCCAGAGAGGCGGGAAAACAGGCAGCCCTTCATTCACATGTGGTAGATAAAAATAGGGAGGGATACCTCAGAAGCAAAGGATCCCAGCCCCAGGCCAGACCACATAGCCTGGGGTTCCAACATCAGGAAGATAAATCCCCATAATTTCTGGCTGTAAAAAGCAGAGGGGTCTGGGTGGCAGAAGAAATTATCGGATTAGCAGGAAACTCCTCTTAAAGGGCCCACATGGACTTACAGACTCACCCCCTCTGGGATTCAGTGCCAGGGCAACAGCTAGAAGGGCACTAATCACATACAGGGAATAAGTGAAGTGACTGGAAACAGGGTAAGTGCTGGGAAAACCTCCAGAAGCCAGGCAGTAGCACCATCCCCTCTCTGAACCCTCCTCCTACATAGAGCCACAAAGCAGTGAAGTGGGTCTCACCACCCTGGCGATTACCTAAGTCTCCATGCCACACAATTTACAAGTGCCTTTTCTATAATAGGTCATGCTACTAAGGCAGGGAGTCAAAGTAGTTCTACCTAATACATAGAAACTAACACAAAAAGGCTGCCAAATTGAGAAGACAAAGAAATATGTCCCAAATGAAAGAACAGAACAAATCCCCAGAAAAAGATCTAAACAACACAGAGATAACCAACCTAACAGGTGAAGAGTTCAAAATATTGGTTATCAGGATGCTCAAAGAACTCATTGAATATGGCAGCAACATTAAAAAGACCCAGAAAAAAATGAAGGTTACTTTAAGTGCAATAAAGGAAAATCTGCAGGGATGTCCAACCTGTGACACATGGGCCTCATGAAGCTCAGGATGACTATGAATGTGATCCAACACAAAGTCATAAATTTACTTAAAACATTATGAGACTTTGTTGTGATTACATTTTACAATGTATTTAATGTGTGGCCCCAGACAACTCTTCTTTTTCCAGTGTGGCCCAGAAATGCCAAAAGCTTGGACATCTCTGTAGATTCTACTGGGAACCAACAATGGAGGGGTTAACACCAACATTCAAATCAATGAATTGGAACATAAGGAAGAAATAAGCATTCAACCACCGCAGCAAGAAGAAAAAAGAATTCAAAAAAATGAGGATAGTATAAGAAGCCTCTGGGACATGTCCAAACATACCTCCAAATCATAGGGATGTCAGAAGGAGAAGAGGAAGAGCAAGAAATTAAAAACTTATTTGAAAAATAATGAAAGAAAACTTGCCTAATTTGGCGAAGAAAATAGACATACAAGTCCAGGAAGCACAGAGAGTCCCAAACAAGTTGGACACAAAAAGGACCATAACAAGACACATCATAATTAAAATGCCAAAGGTTAAAGATAAAGAATCTTAAAAGCAGCAAGATAAAAGAAGAGAGTTATCTACAAAGGAATTCCCATAAGACTGTCAGCTGATTTCTCAAAAGAAATTTTTCAAGCAAAAAGGGACTGGCAAGATGTATTCAAAGTCATGAAAAGGAAGGATCTACAACCTAGATTACTCTATCCAGCAAAGGTATCATTTAGAAGGGAAGGGCAGATAAAGTGCTTTCTAGACAAGGTAAAGCTAAATGAGTTCATCATTACCAAGCCATTATTACATCAAATGTTAAGGAGATTTACTTAAGAAAAAGATGAAGATCAAAATTATGAACATTAAAATGGCAAAAAAATCACAATTATCAACAACTGAATCTAAAAACCAAACTAAGCAAACAACCAGAACAGGCACAAAATCATAGATATGGAGATCATTTGGAGGGTTTTCAGTTGGGAGGGGGAAGGGAAAGTATAGGGGAAAAGGTGCAGGAATTAAGAAGCATAATTGGAGGTACAAAACAGACAGAGGGATGTTAAGAATAGTATAGGAGATGGAGAAGCCAAAGAAGTCACATGTATGACCCATGGACATGAACTAAGTGTGGGGGTATTGCTGGAGGGAATGGAGGTACAGGGTTGAAGGGGGCAAAGGGAGAAAAATTTGGACTATTGTAATAGCATAATTGATAAAATATATTTTTTAAAAAAGAGAAATAATTAACCTATGGGAAAACGGCATCTTCATTACCTCCAAAATGGAATTTGAGTCTAAATGTTTCTATGATTAAAAACAACTATACTCTTTCCAACAGATGATGGAACTGAATTAACAGGAAAATACTTAGTTAACAATTAAATTACTCATTGACAAAGAAAAGATCAACAAAATGGACAAATTTTAGCTAGACTAAGCAAGATAAAAAGAGAAAAGACTCAAATTACTAGAATCAGAAATGAGAGAACACTTCACTTCTGGCCTTAGTGAAATAAAAAGGATCTGAATACTGTAACTACATGCCAATAAATTAGAAAAGTTTGGTAAAATGAACATATTTCTAGAAATAGACAAAATGTTAAAACTGACTTAAGAATATATAGTCTCACTAGGTGGGTAAAAAGTAAAGAGATTGAATTAAAAACTACCCCCAAAGAATTGCTCAGCTCAAATGATGTCACTGCTGAATTCAAAAAACATCTAAAGAAGAATAAATAGCAGCTCTTCAAAAACTCTTCCAAAAAAATAAAAAAGGGAACACTTCCCAACTCATTGTATGATACCAATATTACCTTGATACAAAAGCGGACAAAAACATCATAAGAAAATGAAACTATAAATCAATATAGATTATGAATATGCACACAAAAATCTGCAATAAAATACTGGCAAATTGAATCCAGCAATATGTAAAAAGAATTATATGCCATGACTAACTGGGACTTATCCCAGAAATACAAGATTGGTTTAACATCCAAAGATTTATGAATGTAATAAGTCATTTTAATAAAAAACAAAAATCACATGATCATCCAAGACATGCAGGAAGAGCATTTAACAAAAATCCAATTCCATTTCATGATAACACTCAACAAAAGAGATATAGAAAGGGATGTCTTCAACTTGATAAAAAAAAATCTCACAGCCTATGTCGCAATGATGAATGACGGATTGTTTCCTACTATCAGAACAATACAAAGATGTTCACCCTTGCCACTTCTAGTCAACATTATAGTGGAGATTGTATCCAGGGTAATTAGGCAAGAAAAAGAAATTAAAAGCATCTAGATTTTAAAGGAACAATTAAAATGATTTCTATTTGCAGATTACATGATTTTTTTTTTAAGATTTTATTTATTTATTTTTAGAGAAAGGAGAAGGGAGGGAGACAGAGAGGGAGAGAAACAGCAATGTCTGGTTGCCTCTCACATGGCCCTCATAGGGGACCTGGCCCGCAACCCAGGCATGTGCCCTGACTGGGAATCAAGATTACATGATCTTGTATATAGAAAATCCTAAGTAATCCACTAAAAAAATATTAAAACTAATAATCCAGTTCAGCAAAGTCATAGGATATAAGATCAATATGCAAAATCAATTGCATGTCTATACGCCTTCAATGAACAATCCACAAATAAAATTAATAAACAATTTGATTTATAATAACATCAAAAAGAAAAATACTTAGAAATAAAATAAACAAAAGAAGTATAACATTTATACACTGAAAACTACACAATACTATTGAAAAATTAAAGATCTAATAAATGAAAAACATTTATACTTAAGTATTGTAAGACTTAAAATTGTTAAGGTTGCAACACTCCCAATTAAGTCTACAGCTTCAATGCAGTCTCTATCAGAATCTCAGCTTACTTTTTTTTAGAAATTGAGAAGTGGATTCCAAAATTCATATGGAATTGCGGAGGACTCAGAATAGTCAAAACAATCTGAGAGGGAAAAAAAAGTGGAACTCACTTGTCCTCGTTTCAAAATTTGCTTCAGAGCAACAGTAATGAAGAAAGGGTAGCACTAGTACAGGACATACAAGTCAATGGAGCAGAACTGCGAATCCAGAAATAAAACCATGTGTCTATGGTCAATTGATTTTCAATGAGCGTACCAAGACCTATTACTTATTTATTAAAACGTAAATGAAACAGTCTTTCCAGGAATAATGCTGGGATCGCTAGATAGCCACAAGCAAAAGAATGAGGTCTGACCCTCTGACCCTTACCTCGAAGCATATGTTAAAAGTTAACTCAAAATTGATCAAACACTTAAATATAAGAGCTAAGACTATAAAACTCTTAGAAAGGAACAGGGGTATGTCTTCATGACATCAGATTTGGCAAAAGATTCTTAGATATGATACCAGCAGCATGAGTAACAAAAGAAAAAATAGATCATTTGACTTTATCAATATTGAAAACTTTTGTGCTTCAAAGGCCACGATCAAGAAAGTGAAAACAAACCCACAGGATGGGAGAAAATACTTGTAAATCATATATCTGACAAAGAGTTTTCATAAAGAATTTGTAATGGACTCTTACAATTCAATAATAAAAAGACAAATAGCCAATTTAAAACTGAGGAAAACATATGAATAGACATTTTCCAAGAAATATATACGAACAGCCAATAAACACATGACAAGACACTAAGCATAATTAATCATTAGGGAAATACAAATCACAACCATGAGGAGATGCCAATCCATACCCACTAAGGTGAGTAGAATCAAAAAGTCATCAATAGCCCGGCTGGTGTGGCTCAGTGGATTGAGCGTGGGCTGGGAACCAGAAGGTCCCGGTTCGATTCCCAGTCAGGGTACATGCCTGGGTTGCGGGCCAGGTCCCCGATGGGGGCCATGTGAGAGGCAACCATACATTGCTCTTTCTCCCTCCCTTCTCCTCTCTCTGAAAATAAATAAATAAAAAATCTTAAAAAAAAAAAAAGACATATTAAAAAAAAGTCATCAATAAATCAAACAGCAAGTATTGTGGAGAAAAGGGAACCCTTGTGCACTGTTGGTGGGAATGTTGATTGGTGCAGCCACTGTGGAAAGCAGTATGGCATTACCTCAAAAATCTAAAAATGGAACTGCCTTATGACCTAGCGATTCAAATTCTGGGAATATATCTGAAGAAACCTGAAACTATAAACATGAATGTAGGCACCCCTATGTTCATAGCAGCATTATTCACAATAGCCAAGACTTGGAAGCAGCCTAAATGTGCATCAGTAGATGAGTGGATTAAAAAGCTGCGGTACATTTATACAACAGAATACTATTCAGCTGCAAAAAAGAAGGAAATCCTACCTTTTGTGACAGCATGGATGGACCTGGAGAGTATTATGCTAAGTGAAATAAGCCAGTCAGAGAAAGACAAGTACCACATGATTTCACTCATGTGGAATCTAATGAACAAAATAAACTAACAAAATAGAAACAGACTCATAGATACAGAAAACAGACTGACAGGTGTCAGAGGGGAAGAGGGTTGGGGAGTTGGGTGAAAAGGTGAAGAGATTAAGTAAAAAAAAAAAGTCAGAAAATAACAGGTATTGATGAGGATATGGAGAAATCAGAACCCTCAAAACATTGGCTGGTGCCCTGGCTGGTGTGGCTCAATGGATTTGAGTGCCGGCCTGCGAATCAAAGGGTCACCGGTTCCATTCCCAGTCTAGGGCACATGCCTGGGTTGCGGGCCAGGTCCCCAGTAGGGGGCGCACAAGAAGCAACCACACATTGATGTTTGTCTCCCTCTTTCTCCCTCTCTCCCCATCTCTAAAAATAAATAAAATATATATTTTTTTAAACTGGCTGGAAATGAAAAATAACACAACCCTTTTAGAAATAGTCTCACATGATTAAATATGATCTACCAATTTCACCTTTAGGTATATATTCAAGAGGCAAAATGAAATCATATGTGCACACAAAAACTTACACATGAACATTTATAAAAGCATAACTCACAAAAGCCAAAAAGTAAAACAACCCAAATGTCCATCAGCTAGGGAATGCATAAACAAAATCTGGCAAAACCGTGCCATGAAATATTCAGTCATAAAAAGAGGAATGAAGTAATGATGCATGGTACAACATAGAAGAACCTTGAAACCATGACGCTAAAAGAAAAAGGGCAGCACAGAATGCTACATAGTTTATGATTCCATTTATAGGAAATGTCCAAACTAAGAAAATATAGAGACTTAGGTCTGGGAGAGTTGGGGACTAGGGGATTGTAATAGCCAAAGAGCACAGGGATCCTTTCTGAGGTGTTGAAAATGTTCTAAAATCAACCTATGTGGTGATGGCTGCACATATCTGTGAATGTATTAAAACCCACTGAACTGCAATATTTTCAATAGGAAACTTGTATGGCATGTGAATTATATCTCATCAAGCTATTAAAAATTATTGTTTTAGAAAATTAGACCAAACTGAATGAAATATTATGAGGAAAGATGGTGCCAAATATATCCAATTGTAACTGTATTAATTAATGTTTTAATTAATGGTTCCAAAATATACATACATAAAAGATGGGAATGAAATAAGCCATACTGTTTCCTATAGGTGACATTCCTTCATTTTTTTTTTTTTTTTTTACTTTCTCTACTTTAGAATGACTATTATTATAGTAATAGTCAGGATAAAATTATAAAACCTAAAATAATCAGTTATAAATTTGGGAAATACACACAGAAAAAGGACCCGGAACCACACGCATTAGGCTCCTAAAAGCCTTTGCCCTCTGCCCTGAGGAATTTTGGCTTCAATAAAGGAATAAAGAAAAGAGAGACACTAAAGAACAAGTTGGAGGAGCCGACTCATATTGTTGAAGGTACAGAGACAAGTCCCCTCTGCACCCCCAACTCCACCCCCGCCCAAGCACAATTTAAAAGTATTCATCCATAAACTAAAATGCATAGAGAATTTGTCTCTGATTCTATTTGAATCAGTGGAAAGCTGAGTTACAAAAGACACCTATACCTGGGAAATCTAGCTGTCATGTACAAACCAGGAATATCTGCACACCCCAGAATTTAGAAATAAAAATAGAAATTCTATTGGCCTACTCTCTTAGGAGACACAACCTTGAAGCTTCAGAACCTGGAACCACAGAGTTCATTAGACTGCACCTCACCCTGTGTAAAATTGAAGGTCCCAACTCCATCGATGGTGCCAGCTGCGAAACTGTAGCCCAGTGCTGGTTTACATGTTTTTACCTAAAGGAAAGATTTGAAAAACAAAATGAAAACAAGGAAAGAAAAAAAGAAACAAAAGTTAAACTTCCACTGATAATGAGATCAGCCCAGAACTTTACCACTGTGGCATAAACAATGGGACTCAGTGACACTTACTGCATGTGTGGAATTGAGCAAGACCGTAACATCTGTCATGTTCACCCACTGGTGAGCTGAAATCACTGGTCCAGTTAACTCCTGGGAGGCCACGGCATACAGCTCCTAGAAAACCCACAGTGGCTAACTGTTAGGAGCAAAAAGCTAAAATGAATACTACCCCTGCACCCAATAAGCACCAATCTGGAAAAGGATCTGTCAGCCGAGTTTGGTTTTGCGGGCTTCTTAGAAATAGCCACTGCCCACGTGGGTCTCTCTACCAACTGTGGCTTCCCTGACGATTGAAGGCCCTGGATGGCTGACTTGTGTCTATTCCCCAAAGATGAAAGAGTAGTGATAGAGGATGTGGCACAAAAGGCCCCAGTCTCACTTGAAAGACAGTCCAAAAAATGTAAGATTAGAAGTAAGAGGGCCAAATTACTTTCTATGCCAGAACAAGCACGCATCCTCAGCATTCTCAGAATCCTTGAGTCCTCCCGCAGGGCTGGGGCCAGAGGCTGGCTTGAAAGACTTCAGACGCCACTTAATCTGCATAAGCTTCCCTAACACCGCACCCACTCTTTGATGATCCTTTTTTGTTTAATTTGGTCAATTTATGTGAGTCAAAACGTGTTTCAAAATATTTGTTTGTATCGATCTGTCATACAATATAGCCAAATCCTGCTTCAGCGCAAGTGCCTTTGCCTGACACACAACTCATTTCCACGCAGTCTCCATCCGTGTTTCAGCAGCCACCTGGGAGCTCTCCAGACAAGTGACGCCAGCTGCAGCCTGCCTCCCTGGATGAGACGGAGGCTGTGCCTTGCTGAGAAGAGAATGCAGAATGTGGGGCAAATCTCTATGGCTCCCAGGCCCAGAAAGGTAACAAAATTTCTGAGACCAAACTGTGTCACAGGTGTATTCCCTAAATAGAATCTGTTAATTGAGAGCAATCCACTGATAATACCACAGTAATTAAAAAGAAACCACAGCAATTAGGGCTGGCTAGTGTCTGATGTTCTAAAAGATGCTTTTGTTCTTTCTTAATTGCTCCTAAAACATTTTACAGCCCTTGGAACAAAATATTTACTTACACACAAACACTTAAGTGTGTGCACACAACAAAGGTATAAGTCAGCTATAAAAAGGAAGAGATTTAACTGTCTTTATCAGAGATGGCTCAGCTCTCTACCTCATCTTTTATCTTTTCAATCAGAAATCTGCCTCCATAGAAGCTGACACATAACATGGAACAAAATGGAAGATAAAATTTAGGAGAGGGGGGAGGGTAGAATAAATCATAACAGTCTCACTGGAGATGAGTTCTAGAACTTATTTGAATCCAAATTGCAAGAGGGTGAGCTGTGCTGCTCAACTTCACCTCCTCACTGAAGGAAAAATTAAGAAGTAGCTCGGCGATTCGGCAGGCAAAGCCCTGATTGACTCCCGAGATTTTGGAAGTCCGGTCATGTCTGACAGCACGTGAGTTGAAAACCCTACAGTCTGTCTATCATCTCACTGTCCGAAGCAACCACTCTGGCTGAAGTAAAACGTCTTCCTGACGACTTGGTGTTAATTGTACTTCCTGTGAGCAGTTGGACGGAGCAGTCGGAGAGATTCCTGTGTGGCTTGTGAAAGCAACCTTCCCAACTGCCATGTAACAGCATCCAGTCTTCCAGAGTCCTTGGTGCAGCTTGAGCTCTCGTTGTCTTCCTTGCAATTTTCGACTTCCTAATGAACAACGTTGGTAGATTTTCAAGAACAACTTTAAATGAAGATGAAAGAAGCTGGACGCCCCGCTTACCTTTGCTTTCTGATACAGGGTCCGTCCTATGATCTGCGTGCTGTCGAGCATGTCCTGTCCAGGCCCCGTAGCCATGCACATGGTAGGCTGGAACAAAACGAGACATGATATGTTCTTAGCGAATAAGGCAATTATTTTAAGAAATGGAAAATTACAAGTGAATCTAAGTAAATATATTTTTAAGACACAATGTAGCATTTCTTTTCAGATAGTCTCTCAATTTAAATATTTTGAAAAACAAAATTGTTTATTGAATTGGAGTAGCAAATATCTTTAGAAATCATCTATTCCAGCACCTACTTTTAAAAATAAAGAAAATAAGGCTCAGGTGTGTTAGAAGATTTTCCGAAGACTATACAGGTAGCTGAGACCTAAAGCCACATGTCTCACTAGCTGCAGGAGTCTGCTTGCTTGTTCTTGCCTGTGGTTCTTGCTCATGATCACCTTAAATTGAAATACAATTAAAAGTATATTGGAAGAACTAGCTGACCCTTAGGGAAAAAACCAGTAAATAAATCTGGCTATACCTAATTTCTTACATCAGAAAAATTTTAGATTAATTAAATATTTAAATATTATAAATAAACCAGAAGTATTAAAATTATGAGTGAATATATTTTAAAGTCTGAAGGATATGGAAGACTCTTCTGAAGTTATATAGAACAGGCTTAAAAATCTGACAACTGAAACACTCTAAACATTCATGTGGAAAACCAAAACATAAGTAAGGCTGAAAGACAACTGGCAAATGGGGAAAAAGAGGATTGCACTATTTATGACAAACTAAGCCTTTAAAATATTAGGAACTTTAAAGTCAGTAAGAAAAAGCATCTTTGTTAATACCTTTTGATTTATTCATACTTAGTTATCTCTTATTTGTAGTAAAAACATCCTATATGCATATCAAAATCATCACATTGTAACCTTAAAATTAAACAATGTCATGTGTAAATTATATCTCAATAAAGCTGGGAAAACATAAAAGTAAAAAAATCATCATAATGGGTACATGATGAAATACAGGTGAAAAAAGGTAATTCACAAAAAAGAAATGTAAATATCCATTCAATGTAAAAATATGTTCAATCTCACAAATAATCAAATATAAGTGTAAGCTGCAAAGAGAACTCTGCATACTGTGTTGGTAACCATTGAAAGACTGGCAGTCCCAGTGCTGGTGAGAGATTGGGGACACTGTCACGGGGCTCTGTGGGTGGAAATGTGACTGAGGGGGCACTCAGGCAAGCTGTAGCGGGCGTTGGGGCTCTTCCTCTTTGAGAGCAAAGTCGCTTTTAAGAATTTGGCCTACGATGAAACTCTTTCTCATGTGAAAAATATGTATGTCAAGCAGAGTGACCATAGCATGGTTTTATGAAGAAAAAAGGGTGGGGGGTGGAGCGTTAGGGAAGAAAGGAGGCAGGGAAAGAAAGTACTCATCCGCAGGGGACTGGTTAACTATGGCACCTAAAACTGAAAACTACAGAGTGATTTTAAATGATGTTTTAAAGTATATTTCCTGGAAATAAGGAAGCAGGTTATACACTAAAGCTACATGACCAACTTATGTAAAATCTTACATGTATGTATATGATGGATGCATGAAAAGTTGTCTGGAAAGGAGCTCATTAAAATTTTAACTGGCCAATTGTGGGGTAAGAGGGTGCTCTTTTATATAGTTTTATTTTTCTGAAATTTTACAAATTTTTTGAATTTATAACAAGCATATATCTATTCCCAAAAAAATATTAAAGTGTTTTTTTAAAAAGAAACCACATTAAAGCAGAAGACATAGCAACTTTTGCCACATTTCCCTCTTTCTCCTTCTTATGTGAATCCTGACTGTTCAGAAAGCCACCTCACCCCACAGCCAGTGATCCCATTCCTAGTTCATGATTATTCTAACTCGATCATGGCCATGCCCTGCGCCTTGCTGAATGAAGATTGGTCAGGAACTCCAGACTAAGCCAGTCTAGAACGTACCATTCCCCAGTACCTGTTTTGGTCCAGGGATGGACATGCGACATAAACTGACCCAATGAGATAGAAGAGAATTTTTCCATCTTGCAAACACACTGGAAGTGAATTCAATGCATGGAGGGGAGCAGAGAAAAACAGAATTCTATTGAGTAAGGGGTATAATTTTATGGTAATTTTTTCTGGTTATAAAGTAATCTATGCTCATTGTAGGAAAAAACAAAATGTATACGTAGAAAAAATAATAAATAAAAATAACTAGAATAAAACGTACTAATAATAGTACCCAAAAGAGAAAACCATAGTCAATAATTCAATGTGTTTCACTTTGTGTTTTTACTATGATACACTGGTTTTCAAAATTGCAATCATAATGCATATTCAATATTAAATACTAATTTTTTAGTCAACATTATGTGTTATGAGCTTTTCCCTACATTAAGTATTTCCACAGAAGACATTAAGTTAGTTAATGCATACTACTCTATTGCAAATAAGTATAACTTTTGAACCATTTCATCTATGAATTTTGGAATTCAATAAGTAATCATCAAAGCTTGTGAATTAATAGTGTGTGAAAATTTTGCAAATAAAGGGTAACAAAGGAACACTTTCTATATAAAAGTAGTACTATATGCTAGAAGAGTCTAATTGCTAAACCTATATCGCTCATGGGATTGATAGGAATAGAATAAATAGGCCAGAAATAGTGTTTAATAAAAGCAGTATCACAGGTGGAATGCTCTTTAAATGCAGAGTAAGAACCCAGAAATGAGCATCTGTTCATTCAGAAGAAAAATCCGAACGGGCTTCAGGGAGAGGAAGCAGGCAAATAAACGGTGCTGCAGCCTTGTTTAGCTTTGAAGCTTACCACGCAGACCTACATACAGTCACAAAACAAAGATGAAGATAAACTGGGTGGAAACTCAAACCCTGGACCAATTAAAAAATCAATAAATAAGTTATAAAATGCCGTTATGGCTGCATGTACAAATACATAGGTAACTTCTGGAAAGGGGAAGGGGGAAAAGGAGGGAGGCGAATAGGGACTTTCACTTTTTACCACTCTATCTCTATGTTGCTTGAGTTTTTGCAGCAAGATTTTGTAATTTTCAAAGAAAAGAGGCTGATCTTATATTGTTAAAAAAATCTACAGATTTCATAATCAGTGAGAAATGTGTCAGGCAGGCAGTTTTGGGTACTAGCCCGTGACTACAGAAATGCCAAGGCAAAACGTTGCAGACTGTCCAAATTTGGAAAAGGATATTTAATCTCTGACATTTACTAAATTGTCTCACCATTCAAAAAACTTCACAATCATATGGGAAATTATTACTTTAGATGACTGAAATTTAGTGGGTGCTTTTGAGAAGAGCAGAAAATAGAAATTAAGTAGGCCAGAGTATTCTTGAGGAAAACATATTTGTAAATTAATGATGACTATTTAAACATAAAATATAGATGAGACACAAAAACAGATTCCTGCCATAATTACCTACCCCACCGTTGGGACAAGTGCTGTTGACATTATCGCAGGACTCTCCCGTGTTGACACAATGTGGGCCGAGGATATTGGGGGACACGTCTCCTAGATTTGATGAAGCAAAAGCTGCTACAAACGGTCCCTGCCAAAAGAACAGCCAATTGCCTTTATTTTTTATCCCCATGACTTCCACTAAAAATGCAAACATTCAATCTGCTTTGGTGAACTATTCAAAATCATTTGCACAAAATAAAAAGAAGGGTGTACAATATTCTGAGAAAATGTCTTACTCCTGAAAAGGCTCACATTACTGTCAGCGTGCATATTATTATTACTCATGACATTCCAATTACCAATAGAGCTGCTTCAAGCAGGACAGTTTCAAATGTGTGCCTCAAACAGAAACATTTTGACAAGGAACACAGGTGCAAGCGACAAATTACAAAATGCTGAAACGACAGTCTTGTCTCTGGTGTTGCACCTAGAGCTCCAAGGAGCATTTGCCCTATAAAAATAAATATCCTATTGGCTTAAAAAGAGACGACTGAATCCAGATCTTCCTGCTGCAAAACTGAACCTAAATATAGCATCCACCATCCAGGCTTGAGCTTCTGCATCTTTTCTCTATCTCTTCAACCTGAAGTAACAATACATAACCTTTTAGAATGATGCAAGGCATTAACCTCAACCCACTGGTCCACCATTCCAGTTTTTCTTTGAAGGGGTGGGAGTGGAACTATTCCAAGTGACAATTTTTCCTTAAATGTTATTGAATTTATTGGAGTAACATTGGCTTATAAAATTATATAGGTTTCAAGTGTATAATTCTATAATACATCATCTGTATATAGTGTGTGTACTATACAAAGTCAAGTCTCCTTCTGTTATCATTTACCCCCCACCTTTACCCTCTTCTACCTGCCCCCACCCCCTCTCCCTGTGGTAATCATACTGTTGTTGGTGTCTATGAGTTTTGTTTTGTTTTTTTGCTAATCCCTTTACCTTTTTCTCCCAGCCCCTTATCCCCTCTCCCCTGACAGCTATCACTCTGTTCTCTGTATCTGTAAGTCCATTTCTATTTTGTTTGTTTTTACCATTCCTTCTTAAATGTCTTAAATTTTCTGCAAAAAAAGATAAGCAAGTATCAGAAATCATGATGCTAAAAAGATTATTGATTTCAAAATGCCTAGCATGCAGCCCATGATCATAAATAAGAACTCCTTTCTTTTTCCTAAAATACAGGCTAAAATGAAAAAGTACATACACAGTTTTGTATGTATTTTTCTTATAGCTCAAGAAAGGAGCTATAAGATCAGACCAAATGCTCCTGAGGTCAGTATCTTTATAACAGAACACTGTCCTAGTCAAGGGCCTGGGGCTCTCACTCCATCATATATTCTTCTGCTTTCAGGACTTAGATGCTGGTGTCAAATGTAGCAGGGTCCCTCCTCTCATTTATCTCTCTGTGGTCTCTAATTTATAGAGACCTCAACAGCTTCCTGGTGTACAGGGCTGGATTCCTGGTTCCTATATCTGATCCTGTCACTCACTGTATTTCAAAGTTACAAACAAGTCTGATGGATGAGGGTTGTCTCTGATTTAGGCCTTATTACAGGAAAGTAGAACAAAGCTCTTAAAAGAAATTCACCATTAAGAGGAAAGTCTGGACCAGTGAAAAGGACATGTCACCTGTCCTCATTCAGGTTCTTATACCATTAAGAAGATACTTAATACTTTTGTAACTCTGAAAACAAAAGTAAGCATCAATACATTTATCGTATTTCCAAATCTGATATAAAAAACTACTATATATATTGCAAAAATCTAGAACTTGCCCTCCTTTATCCAACTAATTGCAACATTATGAAGCCATCAATATAAGTAGCTTCTGACACAAAGTTTATTTGTCATTTTGAACTTCCTTTCCCTACTAGGGAAGAGAGAAAATTCTTTTTATTCAAGCATATCAGTATGTAATGCCCATAAGACCATTGACTCTGAAAAGTTGAAAAGGCTATTCTGAACATTGCATGAATGATGATACTCAATGAATTAAGATAAAGCTTTCATTAACATAAATGCTCACCTGTCCAGGTAGATATCCTGTGTTCTTATCTTGCTCAAAAAGGTAAGATGCATAGCCCATATTGTCGCTATTTACGAGGTGGTTGCTGTTGTTCATGCTGACTGGGTGGATGGCGAACCAGCTGTAACAGAGCCAGCAGCCCCAAGTTAACAAAGAGAATCAGATAACTGGGGCCAAAATGATGACTGGGAGCTCACATTTTCCCCAGAAGAAAAAAAAACATCTAATGATAGGCATTCTACATGTAGGTTCTTTCATTGCTAATGAGCTCAAATTACTTATAGTATACTCAAGAAGTCAGATGATTTAGTTAAATATATGCAACTATTTTTATAAATATTTCATCATCATCATCTTCTTCATCATCAGCTTTTAACAAGGGCCAACGCTTGTCAGTTATCAGATACGACTAACGAATTACATGGACATTGACTTTGTCCTTCAAGACAGGCACACATATAATAATTATTCAAATCAATACAATCTATTTCGATAGACATTTGCTGAGAGTCTGCTGTGTGCCAAACACCGAATAAACTGACATTTACTTTCAGAATCTTAAAGAGACAAAGATGTAAACAAATGGTGTTAATACAGTGTGACAAAGGTTATACAAAGTGTTTGGGGGGCACAGATGACTAGCAATTAATTCTTAAGGGCACTCCAGGGAGAGAGAACAGCAGAGTCGCTGAGTGGAAGTGTGAAACAAGATGCTATGCATAATTCAATACAGCCTAATGCATAGTAATACCTTCAATGCGGAGCGACACAGTTTACACATTAATGTCACATCTGTTACTTTATCTGAACTTCACAACAGCCCTGAGAGACGGGCTGTTAATACCTCCACTCTGCAAGCTGTCTCAGAGAAGCAGAACGGTGGCCCACTTGTCATAAAGGATTAAGACTCAAGTTTGGGTCTTGTGATATCCTGTCCAGTGGCCTTTGTCAGATCAAATCTCCACACAGGTGACAAAGATATCGCTATAATGAAATGCTGTACAGTAGATTAATTGGAGTGATCGAGAAAAGAGACGTGCCAAATCATAAAGTTTTAGGCTAATTATCAAGGATTTTTTTTAATCTTGTTCATTCTTGGCTATTTTTTAAGCATTTCAGCTTACATTCTCATCTAAGTGACACAGTACAGAAAACTGAACTTTTACCTAATAACTGGGGGTGTTTTTGGACTTCAAGAGCATCACTCAGGGTTCAGTTCTCATTGCCCAACAGACGAATGTGTAGGTCAGAGGTGGCCAGCACAAGGCCCGCGGGGACTGGGCAGGCAGCACAAAGGCCGCAAGCTGGTCCATGCGGTAAGGGACTGGAGGGGCCTGTGGGCACCTGGGGGCACTTGCACGGGCCGAAGGCTGTGGTCTCTACTGTGCGGCAGCCACGCACTGCCTTATGGGAGTGTAAGCCAGGGCTGCCAGATCTTCCCATTTTTTCAAGAGAAACTACAAACCCATGTTTTTGTGAAACATTTATCTATTTAAAAATTCTTATGGAAATAGATGGCACAGAAACAAAGGAGGGGAACTGTTGCAAATCAAAAGACTTGGGACATGTAGCCACAAACAGAGCTTGTGAACTGTGCTTGGATTCTGATTCAAACAAAATAACCGTAGAAGACTTTATTGATGCAATCTGGGAAAACAACACAGGCTGGGTTTTAGGTCATATTAAGAAATCAGTTTTGCATCTGTTGGATGTAATAATAAATTGTAGTTTTATTTTTATATTTATGAGTGAAATGATATCTGGCATTTGCTTTTAAATACTCTAGCAAAACACGATGAAACAGAATGTCAGAATATTGCTGATTACTGAAGCTGAATAATAGTTACGTGGAAATTTATTACACTAATCACTCTAAGTAGGTATAGATTTGAAAATTTTCATAACAGTTTTCTATTTCATCTTCACATCCACTTCAATTTTTTTTAAAACAGTGTAAGGCCAAATCACCAGCCCGTATGCTGAATTTAGTCCCCAAAGTGTATATTTGCCACTGTGCAAAGGCATAGAAATTTAGGTTGAAAATAGGCCTTAGAACTTATTTGAAAAGTTTCTAAAATTTTAAAAAGCTTTATATTACTTTAGGTTTTGTGGTTTGTCTCTTTCCCCTAAAACTTAAGTTCCAGGAGAAGTTCTACTTAAGTAGTGTTTTCCAGTTAGTTGGAGTCTGCTTTTCTGTAGTTTTACTCTCTTTAAAAAACGGGGTGGTGGCCGTGACAACCCCATGGCTCCCCAGCCAAAATATTTCCGTCTAAGAACAATTGTCCTGGGCCAGCCTGACTGAGCCAAACCGCAGCCTCTCCAGTGCAATCAAAGTAAAACTGGAGAACAACTCTATTGACGCTGACTGTCATTTAGCACTCATGAGGTGAAGGGGTTTCCAAACAGGAGGTCGTTTTATTCTCACAAGAACCCATTGAGTCAGATACTATCATTATCCTCATTTGACAGCTAAGGAAAAGAAGTCTCAGAGTGATGATGTAACCTGACCAAGGTCACCCAGGGGTGAGTCAAGAAGCAGGACTATGAACCCAGGTTTGCCAGACCATTAAAGCCCATGTTCTTATCTGTTATGGGATACTGGCTCTGTCCCTCTGTTCAGTTTCTCATTCAATACACATTCTGTTAACTTTGACTCTGTGCCAGATGCTGGGGACATAGAGATGAATGAATGTGAAACATTTCTTGCCCTTAAGAAATGTTTCACAGAGGATGTGATATTTGAGCCTGGATCTTAAAAGATGAATAGGAACCCGGCAAGGGGATCACTGGGGAAAAGTCGCTCATTGCAAAGGCATGCCGATGGGACAAGGTGCAGCGTATCCAGATAATGGATAGTCACGGTGGCCAGAGCAGAATGCATGAGGACAAAGAGATGGAGCTTGTGCCATTCAATCAACATGACCTTATTAGCCAAGTGTGTGGTTGGCATTGTGTTAAACCTGAAGAAACATAGAGAGGAGTCAGCTGTATTCTATGCAATCAAGAAACCACAGTAATTATCTATGAAGAAAGCCAATGCTAAGAATATTTGTATACTAACTACACTAAAAAATTGAATTCTTATTTATTTCATTGAATTATTTTCGTTTATTTAAAAATTAAACTTTTTCTCTACAAAAAGTGAAAAAACAAGTATTAAAAAAGTTATTTAAATTTCAGAATAAGAAGCTGATGTATTTTTCTTCCCCTGCCCTTTGAAATATATGCTATTAAAAATATCAGGCTTGTCACAGTAACAAAAGGACTATGGTATTAGGTGTATATGTATAAAGGAATAAAGAAAGGTGGTCGTTTTAATTTAAGAAGGCTGTACTCACAACTTATTTCATCTGGCCAGAAATGTATTCATCAAAGCCAAGTTCAAAAGAGAGGAAGAAAGGTTTAGGTAGTTTCAAAAGAAATTAGAATGCAGACATAAAAGAATGGATATGTCCCTGTTAATGAACATTTTAAAATAATGATTATGTCACAGCTTGCATGTACAAGAGGAAGCAGGGCTCGACTTCAGTCAGCATAATATAGTCAAGGCAGTGAGGAAAGACAAGAGTTGAGACTTTATCTTAGTTTGTGGCAAAGTTAGTTAAAATGTCTGGTTCTCCATTTCCTGAGAATGAAAAACAATGAACCCTTTCAACTATACTTTGTGAAACAATAAACTGCAAATATAGAATATTATAATTATTTTCTACTTCTATGTATTTGAGGCATTTGGAGCAAAAGATTTCTAGGGCCTCTTTTAATTCAGACATTGTGTGCTTCCTGCTCTGAAACATTAAAAAAAATTTCAAATGCAAAAATCAAGCTTCTTAAATATTCTAAAATAGGAACAAACCCACCCTAGGTTCCATTCTCTCAGACCTGAGCCACCATGTCCCACATGCAGAAAGGTGACTGACAAGGCAGGGGAGTGGAAGCTGAAATCCAGCCCTCGCTCAGCTCACTGACTGAGGCACCTTGGTCACCCAAGGGAAGGGAGTGCCTGTGTGTGATTTACACCAAGGTCCTATGTGCTAGCTGTCACCCTCTCCAACCTGAATGTCCACTAATAGGGAAGGAGAATAATGTAGATCTAGTCAAACATAGTGCTGTTTATCAAGATGTATGATAACATGGGAGCTCTTTGGGTAAATACATGTCTATCGGAACCTCATCATGTGATCTTATTTGGAAATACAGTTTTTAGAAATGTAATTAAGGTAAAGAGCAAGTGAGATCACATTGGCTTAGGTTGGGCCCTAATCCAATGTTTGGTTACCTAATAGGAAGAGAAAAGGAACAGAGAATCATGCAGAGACTTGGAGAAGTCACTGATGTAAAGATGAAGGCAGAGATTGGCATGATGTGTCTACAAGCCAAGGATTGCTAGAAACTACCAGAAAGAGGCATAGGACAGGCTTTCCCTCAGAGTCTCCAGAAGAACCGACCCTGCCAACACCTGGATTTTGAACTTCTGGCCTCTTGACCTGTGAGAGTATTCATTTCTGTTGTTTTGAGCCAGCCAGTTTGTAGTCATTTGTTTTGGCAGCCCTGAGAAATGAATGTAGAGGTCATACGTTTTAGTGGCTGAGTATAGCTCTGGAGTCGGACACAAGTTGCTTAATTTGTTTGAACCTCAGTGTTTCAACCTATGTCGTAAAGATAATAGTACTATCTACATCACAGCATTTGACAATTAAAGAAGCAAATACATCTAAATTGCTAAAGTCTAAAGACTGGTCTACACTAAGAATGCAGTAAGTCATCACTACGATGATGTTGATAATGCTGATACTGAAACTTCCGCACATGATGTTGATGGTGATGGAAAAAGAGATACAAAGCTCTCAATGTGTGTATATATATCTCTCATAAGATTAATACAATGGTAAAATATATGGTGTGTGAGTTTGCGTATATTCAACACATGTATTTTCAACTTATGTGATATAGGCATGAAATAATTAAATGAGAAAACCCTGTCCTCTGGGGGCAGAGATTTGAGGGCTTACAAAATACCCATGTGCCAAATCCTAGCCACTAGGTGGGGAAAAGGATTGGGGAGCTGGGTGAAAAAGATGAAGGGATTAAGAAATTCAAATTGGTAGTTTCAGCATAGTTACAGAAATGTAGATGCCAGCACAGGGAATAATGTCATGATAACTCTGAGTGGGGACAGGTGGGGACTTGGAACACCGGGTCGGTTAGGAGTGGGTAGGAACCTGTCTTTAAAGAACATAACTTTCTAACCAGTGTGCTGTACACAGACCAATATAGAAAAATATTGACTACAAACTTCAATTGAAAAATAAAAGTGAAAAACAAATAAATAATTTGAAAATTACCCATGGCTCCATTTCCCAGTCCTACCAGCAGAGCAGAGCATGGAAATAGCTCTGGCGAACACCATGTATACAAAAGGATCACCTAATTTCCATCAGATTTTGCGTGAGTGGGAAATAAGCCTTCACTATGTTAAGCCACAAGAATATCACACTGTCCATTGTGACACTTGGCATTAAGTACCCTGATTAACACACCTCTTCTTCACCTCCCTCACAATCAGTCCTCCTCACCTGCCCGGCTACAAACTGGGGGAGAGGAAAGGGTGTTTGGTCCTGTTACACTAGAAAGGTTATTGGGCTCAGAATTTTACCCACCAGCTGACCTGAATTTTAAACAAGCAGGAGCAAAGGAAGACAGTCAGAGGTAACCAGAGGAGCCCTTCCAAAGGTCCAGGAAAGCCTGATGGCCAGCATCCTGGAGAATCTTTCCACCATCACTGCGCCAGAGCATAAACTACTATAAGTACACTCTCAACTACTTCTTCTGTTGTCTTCAAAAACCCTGGGTGAAAAATCCCCGCTTGGTAAAGTTATTAGAAAGGTGTCTGCTTTGAGTGAATCCCATTAAGTGACTATAGTCAAAATTCTTGCATCCTAAATGATATGATTAAGCTATCAACAGAAGTAAAAGAAGAAATGGTCAATAAGAGTATTTTTTTAAGTTAGCTTAACTAGAAATTGAAGAAAGAAAAACGATAGCGATCTGGCTTTGGGGGTCTCTCTCTTAGCAACGGTGTAAAGTGTGGTAACACCAAGACCAGCAAGAGCGCAGGACACAGCGCGGTTCGTGCTCAGGCGGCAGGAATGCAAACCCACAAACCTTCTCAGGGGGCCCTTTGGAAATTTATGAGAAAAGCCTTAATAATAAGCATTCCTCTTTGGCTCAGCAATCCCGTTTCTAAGACTTTAGTTTAGGAAACCATTGGCAGATACATACCTATTCAAGAATGCTTATTACAGTGTATTTTATAATGGAAAAAACTATAAACAACACCAAATGATTGCTGGTTAGCTGATCTCATTATCGTGGGTACAATGGAACACGGCCATTTTTAAATGGTGATTTAAAAAACACTACGCAGCACTGAAGGACATTCATAAGGCAGCTCTAAATGAAAAAATGTTACCAAACTGTGTATACAATAAAGGATCACTTTTTAAAATTAAAAGATATGAATATGATTAGGAAAAGGTGTAAAAGTCTATGTAACAAAATGTTCATAGAAATTATCAAGTCTGAGAATTACCACATGATTTAAAAAAACCCAACCACTTGATACAACACCAGGAGAGAACTGTTACTATAATGTAAACCACCGACTGGGTGACGACGATGGGCCAGCGCAGGACAATGTACAATGAACGCACCGCTCTGGTACGAGCTGCTCACGGTGCTGATAGTCAGGGACGGTGTGAATGTGAGGATCCAAGGGGCATATGGAACATCTTTGTACTTTCTGCTTAACTTTTCTGTGAACCTCAAACAGCTGTAAAAAATGAAATCTACTAAAAAGAAAAAAAGCTTCCAGCCCTGGCACAGTGTCACTTCTGTCTTCTATTCAGCAAAGCAGTCCCAGGGCCAGGCAAGTTTCAAGGGCCGGAGAAATAATCTTCAGCCCTTGATGAGTAATGTCACAGTCACTTTGTTGGAACATATGAGATGAGAGTTCTTGTGGCCAGCTTTGGAAACTACAATCTGCCATTGAAAGATTTTTTAAAAAATCCCTGTCAACCCTAAAATGGTAAGGGGGCGGGGGGGGGGGGAAGCATTGAAAGAGTGAGACAAAAGCACAAAGTAAAAGGCAGTAGAAAAAAAATCCAAATGTATAATAATCATTATATCTGAGAGTCAACTTACTCATTAAAAGAAAAAGATTGTCAGGGTAAAAACAAACAAACTCTTATATCTATAAGAGTATAGTTATATACTCTTGTAGAGTTGTATATAAATATACAACATTCATAAGAGGCACCTCCAAAATGTAAGAACAAAGAAAAGTTGAAATAATAGAAAAACATATATGGCAAATTCCAACCCGCACAGAAATGAATTAGTTATTTTGACATGAGAGTACATAG
>PVJI01012349.1:0-52013 GCA_004026765.1 Micronycteris hirsuta | reverse complement strand
CTGGCTGGTGTGGCTCAGTGGACTGAGTGTAGGACTGTGAAGCAAAGGGTCACCAGTTCGATTCCCAGTCAGGGCACATGCCTGGGTTGCAGGCCAGGTGCCCAGTAAGGGGGCATGCAAGAGGCAACCACACATTGAAATTTCTCTCCCTTTCTTTCTTCCTCCCTTCCCCTCTCTAAAAATAAATAAATAAATCTTAAAAAAAAAAGGAAAGAAAAAGAAAAAAAGAATATCAGATAGTCCTGGCTGGGTGGCTCAGGTGGTTAGAGTGTCGTCCTGACACCAACGTAGGGGGTTCAATCCCTGGTCAGGGCACATACAAGAATCAACCAATGAATGTGTGAACAGATGGAAGAATAAATCAACGTTTCTCTCTCTCTTTCCCTTTCTCTCTCTCTAAAAAATCAATTAAAGAAAAAACAAAAAAAACATACAACAAAGCAACAGTAATTAAAACAGTGTGGTACTGGCACAAAGGCAGACATGTCAACCGATGGAACAAAAATAGCCCAGAAATAAACCCTCACGCATGTGGTCAGATGATCTTTGACAAGGGTCCAAGACCACACAACGAGGAAAGGACAACCGTACTGCTTTTCCACAAATGGTGCTGTAGAAATTGGATATCCACATGCTCAAGAATGAAGAAGGACCCTTACCTCACAACAAATATAAATATTAACTCAAAATGGATCGAAGACTGAAACAAAGAACCAAAACTATAAAGCTCCTAGAAGAAAACATGGGGAACAGTTTACGACATCATGTTTGGCAGTACTTTCTTGGATATTGCACCATAAGCAAAAATAGACCAATGAAACTACATCAAACCTGAAAACAACTAGGCATCAAAGGAAACAACAGAGTGAGAACACAACCTACAGAATGGAAGAAAATATTTGCAAATCACATATCTGATAATAGGTTAATACCCAGACTATATAAAGAACTCCTACAACTCAACAACAAAAACAACCCATCCTGATTAAAAATATGGGCAAAGGACTTGAATACACATTTTCCAAAAGAAGATATATAAATGGCCAATAAGCATACAAAAAGATGCTCAACATCACCAACCACTAGACAAATGCATACCAAAACTATGAGACTCTACCTCACAACCATGAGCATGGCCACCATTGGGGGGAAAAAAAACGGAACAGAAAATAACCACTGTTGACAAGGATGTGAGGAAATTGGAGCCCTTACGCACTGTTGGTAAAACGGGGCAGTCAAGGTGGAAAGCAGTATGCACTTTCCTAAAAAAAAAATGAATACAGAACTACTATACGACCCAGCAATTCCACTTCTGGGTATTTAGCCCAAAGAAGTGAAAGCGGAATCTAAGAGAGGTATCTCTGCACACCTATGTTCATTGCAACATTATTCAAAGTAGCCAAGATGTGGAAAGAGCCCAACTGTCTGTTGACAGATGAATGGATAAAAATCGTGGTGTTACAAACAGCCTTAAGACAGAAGGAAACCCTATCACACGCTACGATGTGGATAAACTGTAAGGACGTTATGCTGGGCAAAAGGAAACCAGACACAAAAGGCCACATATTGTATGATTCCACTCATGTAAAATACCCAGCGTAAACAGATCTACCTACAGACACAGGCAGCAGATTAGTGGTTGGCAGGGGCTGGGGGCGCGGGGGGTGGGGGCAGGGAGAATGAGGTGTGACCACTTAATGGGTACAAGGGTTTCTTTTGGGGAACCTCTCAATGCCGCTCTTCACTTCTGACACTTCAGGTCACCAAACACTTGTCGTTTTACCCTCACACCAAGCAAATCTCCAGTTCCTTGGTGTCCTAGAAAGTTAAGTCAATTCTGACACTTCCTACAGAGAGCGTCAGACCCCACAGGTAAAGGGCTCAGTCCATAAGACTGCCTTTCCCACCGACTTCCTTGTGGAAGAACCCACCACACCTGGAGGCTTAGTTCTTTGTCCTCCGTTTCAAATTCTCTTACAATATGCTGTGAAAACTGTTTATAGATATGTTTTTGGTGTCACGTTACATTGTGACTTTGGTTTTCTTTTTTTAAACTTTCTTTTTCTTTTTTTAAGATTTTATTTATTTATTTTTAGAGAGAGGGGAAGGGAGGGAGAAAAAGAGGGAGAGAAACAGCAATGTGTGGTTGCCTCTCACATGGCCCCCACCAGGGACCCGGCCCGCAACCCAGGCATGTGCCCTGACTGGGAATTGAACCGGGACCATTTGGTTCCCATCCCGCGCTCAATCCACTGAGTTACACCAGCCAGGGTGACTTTGGTTTTCAATCAGGGAAGTTTTCACCCCTCCTGGGACACTTGGCAATGTCTGGAGACGTTTTTGGTGATCACAACTGAGGGCAGGGCTCTACTGGCCTGGAGTGAGCAGAGGCCAGGGAGGCTGCTCACCACCCCACAGTGCACAGGATGGCCCCCCGCGGTAAAGAACAATCCTGCCTGAAATGTCAACCTTGCTGAGGTTGAGAAATGCTCCATCCCAAGCAGGAGCACCCTGGGCAGACAGGACGGCAAAGACAAAAGCCAAGGCAGAAACGGGCCAGCTGTCAAAGCCAGGGTGCAAGCTGCCACAGCAGAGGTGAGGAGCTTTGACACAGACCACAGGGCCTGCCAGCTTGAAACAGGTACTGTCTGGCCCTTGAAAAAAAACACTTGCCAACCCCTATGTTGATGGTGCAGGAAAGAGGCTCATGCAGCTGTAACCAAATGAGCGACGGGGAGCCTGACAGGAGAGGAAGTCAGAGGGGAAGAGACCAAAGAGCAACACAGTCCAACAGAACTCTCTGCGACACTGAAAATGTTCCATTCTGCACCATCCAACACAGTAGCCACTGGCTACGCACGGCTACTGCATGTCTGAGACGCGACCAGTGCCACTGCAGAATGAAATTTTATATTTAATATAATTTAATTTTTAAAATGTTGATGTATTGATTTCAGAGAGAGAAAAAGGGATAGAGGGAAGGGGGGGCTAGGGGGAGAGGGAAAGAGAGAGAGAGATCTATTTGTTCTTCCACTTATTCATGTATTCATTGCTTGACTCTTGTATTGTCCTGACCAGGGACCGAACCCACAACCTTGGCATACTGGGACAACACTCAAACCAACTGATCTACCCAGCCAGGGTACATTTTCTTAATTTTAGTTAAAACAGAAATTTGAATAGCACACGTAACTGGTGGGTACTCTATTGAACAGCACAGACAGAGCCTTCTAGGCCTTGCTATGGATTCTGGAGTTTCTCTGGAGTGAGATGGGAAGTCTTTGGCAGGTCTAAGGAGACGTAATATACCCTCACTGAAGAGGACAAGAGTGGGAGCAGAGGGATGGGGAGCGGGCTACCGCAGCAGTCCAAGCCAAAGGTGATGGTGGGGGCGGTGGCAGGGGTGTGGGTTATAAGTGGTTGAATTCTGGGTACATTTGGAAGTAGAGAGAACAGGACTCGCTGACAGACCAAATAACTGTGTCGGAGAGAAAAGACAAGGATGCATCAAGAGTTATTTTTTCTAACCCTTACCTGAGGACATGCTTATTGATTTTGGAGAGGGGGAAAGAGAGAGAAAAAAAAAACATCAATTGGTTGCCTCCTGTACGAGCCCTGACCAGGGATCAAACCCACAACCTTTTTGTGTACCAGAAGGTGCTTCAACCAACTGAGCCACCCGGCCAGGGTGCATCAAGAGTTTTTGACTCGAGCAAGCTGAAGAATCAAGTGCCCTGTCACCAAAATGTAGAACGGGGAAGAGCAGACTTGTCAGGGTAGATCAAAGACTCCTTGTGGGACTTGTTCCCTTTGGCGTGCTTGGTGAACACCCTGGTGGCCACGATCAGAAGGCAGTTGGATATAAGTCACTGGAGTGGGAGGGAGACGCAAAGCTGAAGGTAACCACCTGTGTTCTCTGACAGAACTTTCTGCAGTGATGGAGATGTTATGTGTCTGTGGTGTCCAATACAGTGGCCATGAGCCAGAAAGTGGCGCCTGAACATTTGACATATGGCAGCTGCAACTGAGGTACTGAAGTTTTTAATGTATTTCATTGTAATTAATTTAAATTTCAGCCCTGGCTGGTGTGGCTCAGTGGACTGAGTGCTGGCCTATGAACCACAGGGTCACCAATTCAATTCCCAGTCAGGGCACATGCCTGGGTTGCAGACCAGGTCCCCAGTGAGGGGTAAGTGACAGGCAATGACACATTGATGTTTCTCTCTCTCTTTCTCACTCCTTTCCCCTCTGTCTAAAAAGAAATAAATAAAAAATTTTAAAATAAATAAATAAATACATTTCAATGACCACACAGTGGTGCCATACCAGACAGGCCAAGTATGGATGGTGTTTAGCACGGTAACAGAGAAGGTCCTGGGGAGTGGGAATAAACAGGAAGGAAGAGGCCCACATCTGAGCCAGGCATCTAGAGAAGGCAAGAAGATCCAAAAGAGGAGGCTGAAGGTGGTTTAACGAGCAAGGTGAGGACAGAGGTAGTGATGACCCAAATGCACAAATGCTTCAGGAAGGAAACCACATTTGTCAAATGCTGCTGACAAAATGCCAGAGATGACTGGGACCTGGCCACTGAGTTCGGTGACTTGGAGGAAACATTTTCTACCTCCAAGGGCCTGCTTCCTCGCGGACCAGCTGGACAGTTTTTGGGTCGTGGCTTCCCTCCTCCTGCCCGTGCCTCACTCACCTGGGCACAGGCCTCCGGTCGCTGCCTCCTCCACTCTCCAGGGCTCCTTGCCTTGCTCCAGGAAGGAGATCACATCAGGTTTGGAAACGGCAAGATCTGAACCCGAGAAAGAACGTGACACGTGGTTATATTGTGGGGCTCAGAATTTGGATCCAGGGCCTGGTTACCAAGAACGAGAGGCCGTTGCAGAAGGGACAGGGGAAGATGGGACAGTCACCTGAGGGCTGGGGACAATGCAGCTTCAGCCCACGGAGCTGCCCTTTAACCACTCAGAGGGTAGCCCAAAACTGACAAGGATGGAACAGCTTTGCCCAACGCTATCCTGCAAACTCCCAGAGCAGGGGCCCTTACCCAGTGAGAGGAGGAGGCTGTAGATCTCCAACATGACATCTCTGTACAAGTCCCTCTGAGCAGGCGTCAGCTGCTCCCATTCTTCTTGGGAGAAGACGACGGCCACATCCCTGAACAAGTCTGACCCCTGCAATAACAGGCAGCTGTGTTACGTGCATACATCACGGAAGCGTCTCTTGGAGGGATGAGAGGAGATGCAGGAGGTCTCTGTAGGAATGGGATGTGCTGGTGGGAAAGAAGGCCGGGGCTGGAGGCCTCCGCTGCAAGCAGATGGCAGGAGAATGAGTGAATCAGATGTTCTTGAATGTCCCTTTTTACTACAAACCAAAGCTCTGGTACGCAGGTCTGGGATGAAAATGAAAATCCTGCTAATTGGTGTTTTCCCAACTGTGAGCTACTCTGTCCTTGGCATGTACTGAATTCTCCATGTGACACCTAGAATTTCCACTTTTATGGAATTAAAAAAACAAAAACAACCCAAACGTTTTCTGACAGAAGGGGGCAAGGAGAGAAGATACCAGCTGCCCAGTCCTCTTACTCCTGAAAATGGGAAGCTCTGAGAACCAGACTCTTGAACGGAGACTTGGTGGAAAGGAAGGTTCAGGATAAGGAAAGCAAGTATTTACATGATCTTAAAACTCACGATGGACATGACTTTCAGAATTTCATGGGCTGATGAGGCCTCCTCCTGGCTCCTCTCTTGGGGAAGAGCAGAGTCCTGAGATGGCAGAACTGGGGGAGAAAACAGCAAACATGAGACCAGGCTTGCCTTGCACCCCCTAGAATGACACAGTTACAAGTCCCCATTCCCTGAACCCCCACCGGTAGGGGGAATCTAACAAATTAGAGGGAGTTGGGACAAACTGTGGCTCCTACCCAATCTCAAAAAACTCAGCTTTAGCTGCTCCAAGAACAGACAGGGAACCAACAGCCTTTCCCACTTCCTGTAAATATCCAGAGAATTCCACCTTGTCACCGATGGAAATCTGAGATGGGGATGCTCAGACCTGGTCCAGTGACAGAGACCACAAGGTGTCCCAAGAACAAGGAGGGCTGTTCTCACCTTGGCTGGGTAACTCAGTTGGGTAGAGTGTCTTCCCAATACACCAAGATTGTGGATTTGATCCCCGGTCAGGGACACGCAAGAATCAACCAATGAATGCATCAATAAGTGGAACGACAAATCGTTGTTTCTCTCTCTCTCAAATCAATTTTTTAAAAAATTAAATTTAGAAAAATTAAAAGAAAAAGGAAGGCTGTCCTCAGGCCGGAGGAAGAGAACCTGCCTGACTCAAATCAACCCTGCCAAGAATATCTTTCCAGAACCTGACCACTTAACTCTCTCACACCCACAATGTAACACCTTCAGAAGTCTCCCCAGCCCTCTCCTTAATGTCCAAATTCATGAAGAGCCCACGGCCGTACTGAAGGCCTGGTGGACACCACTTTGTGAACCCTGCCTTGAGTCAACAGGTGGGGTGTGGGTGCAGGGGGTAAATTAGATGGAGCAGGTCCCGTGTAAATAGGCCACAGCACAGACATAACAGTGTGTGAAGTTGCATGGACAAGGTATTTGCTGGAAGACAGAACCAGAAATTAGTCTATAACAGCCCACCAGTTGGTGAGTGGTTGAATCAATGTGAGCCCAGCCAGATGCAGGACATCAACTGACAAATGAATGACATTCAGGACTGGACCCTTTGTACAACATCAGAACGTTCAGGAAAAGAAATTGAACCCACTCATCTAGGGACACATGGGCCAAAAAAAAAGGGCGGGGGGAGGCGAACCCCTAAAAAAATTGGAATAGATACGTCCAAGTGTTAAAAGTGATGTCATCTAACCACTTCTTGAGCTGTTTATAGAGGACTTTGGGACAGTGCCCGACATGTGTCAAATATTTAATACTTTTCTTTTTTTACAAATATTTAATTGTAAGCAACGTGTGAAATGATTATAAATGTTCCTTGATATCGTGTTATGACTTTTTTCTTCTATGTCCACTGTTTTAGCATTACCTTTAACATCTTACGACACGAGTGTCTCCTCAACCCTATGCCCGCAGATTTTGAACACAATCACCTAAAATGTTCGCAAATATATGTCTCTGCTTCTAAATCTTTTGGGATCTTGCAACTCTTTGTGAATCTCATGGAACAAGAGTTCCTCCCAGATTTAAAAAAAAAAAAGAAGAAAGTATGCGTAAAAAGGAACACAAAACACCCTTAACCATTTTCGTGGGGTCGGGACCCCTCCACACCCACCTAAGGGGTCCGGGGACCCGGGTAAATGCACCGTGACGCCCAAAGACAGAGCCAGCGGGGGCCTATGGGAAATGTAGTCCAGAGCACGGGAACCCGCAGACCGATGCTACGGCGAGACGTTCCGGTTCTTCCCAGGCCCGAAACCCGCCCGGCCGAGATGCCCGTTTCCGCAAGGACCCCGGAGCGCCTGGAAACCTCCGGGGCTCCTCACCTGCTGCCTCCTCGGGTCCAGGTGCTACGGCAGACACGCTCCCCCGCACCCCCAGCTGAGCTTCCTCCTCAGTACCGGCGGACTCGCCGCTTGGAGCCGGAAGACGGCGCAGACGCACAAAGCCGCGCCGATGCTGCATTCCGATTGGACCTGCATCGCAGTGTCTCCTGGGAAACGTAGTCTTTGTGTAAAGGCTGTCGCTGGGCGGTAAGGCCGGATCTCGCGATGTTTCGTAGTCGGCGGGACCTAAATGCGTGCAAGTGTACCTGGGTGGTGTCTGGGGACGCGAGGGAGAGTACTGTTAACGAGGGTTGGTGTGTGAAGGTGTGTGAGTTGGATGCATTGTCTGCGTGCGATCGTCTCTGGTTGCGGTTGTGTGAATGGCCATGACTGCATGTGCGGTGGTTCTTGTGACCGTGTACGGTTCTCACCCGGTCGTTGATTGTGTCATCAGGTATTTCAGACCATAACGTGGTTACTTTCTAGCTCTTGAGTTTGTAAGGCCCCCATGGAGGCCCATCCTGAGCTTGTCAGTTTTATTAGTGGTCCCTTTTTCGTCCACGATCAGGACCATTCAACTCTTGTGACTCAGTAAAAAAATGCGTGAGCCCTGGCTGGTGTACCTGAGTGGATTGAGCGCGGGCTGCAAACCAAAGGGTCGCGGGTTGGAGTCCCAGTCAGGGCACATGCCTGGGTTGCAGGCCAGGTCCCCAGTAAGGGCCATTTGAGAGGCAACCACACATTGATGTTTCTCTCCCTCTCTGTCTCCCTCCCTTCCCCTCTCTCTAAAAATAAATAAAATCTTAAAAAAAAAAAAAAGAAGTGTGAAAAAATTGTCTCATCTAATAAATCACTATTTCCATGGAGCAGCCATTGTACCAGAAGGGTTGGTGGGGGGTGAGGGGGAAGCCTGTCAGTTTATCTTTGAAACAGACAATTTGAATATGAGTTAACCTTCTTGTGCCAAAAAGGGAAATGCTTAAACAACATCAGGGAGGATTCCATTCTCCCAACTACAATGGTGTAATGGTACTAAACTTGCTGGCGGGCTCTAATCAAAAATCTAGATAATGTGTAAGAAACCAGTCTTCGGACTTTGGACAATTGGTAGTGCAAGATGGGAAATAAAGGCGTTCCTGCAGTCACAGTGGCTTTCTCTCTGAAGGCATATTCAAGACCTCAGAGCTGAGAGGAGGAACCAAGGCTGTACTGATGCTCAGTTGATGCAACACAACTTGGGGAAACAGAATTTGTGGGGCAGAGTGTGGCTGCAAGGCCTTAGTACTTATGGGTGGAGGAAACGCTGCTTCTGGTTTCTGACTGGTGGATGAACCAGTGTGCGGTCTTGGAGAAAGCATCTTAAGAGACAGAACAGGGAGCATGGTACAGTGGACGAGAGATTGGACTGCAGAGCAGAAGAGACAGAAGACATGATGTCACAGAGGCTATGAAGCCCTATGGAAACAGCCAAACAAAGAGATTCTGGACTCTGGGCTAGGGCCTGGAGGAGACAGGGTATGATGGTGTCCACAGAAGGTCACTGGACCATTCCAGGCTTGTGCTGGGTTAGACATTTTCAAGAAATAACTACAAGGGATGCAATTAACATCAGGACACCTGTAGGCAGAGCATTAGGCCTAACTGGGAACAGATTGGACCAGGACCACAAAGCATGGATGGCAAAATGAGGCTGAAGGTGAGGAACCTGAGGTCCAACGGCAAGGGCAGGTCATTTGTGGCCAGCCAGTGTGACCAGACTGGACTCAGATCTCAGGCCCATAAACTGGGCTGTCTTCTCTGCTTATCCTGACCTATGGGACTCGACATTTCCCAGAAGTGACCATGGCTCTGAGCCAGTGATCTACTTCTTCCACCGAATGTCTACCTCAAGTCTAACTAGGAACAGGATGGTGGCAGAGTTGGAGGTGAAAAGGGGTTGGATTCTTGTAACACAGGAGGTTGAGCTGGCAGATTTTGACTGCCCGTTTGGATAAGCAGAAAAAACAACGAGGAAGACTGGGTGGAGCACACATAGCCTTCATCACTCACAGGAGGCAGCAACGGCGCAGATCAGTGAATAGGACCGCACCTCCCTGAGTCCAAGACTTGTTTTAAGGGGTCCCAGACAAAGGGTGCACGGTCTTGCATGACTCTAAACTATATATATATATATATATTTTTTTTAAGATTTTATTTATTTATTTTTAGACAGAGGGGGAAGCAGAGAGAGAGGAGAGAAATATCAATGTGTGGTTGCCTCTCATGTGCCCCCTACTGGGGGCCAGGCTGCAACCCAGGCATGTGCCCTGACAGAATAAAACTGGTGATCCTTTGGTTTACAGGCCAATGCTCAATCAATCCACTGTCCCACACCAGCCAGGGCGACTCTAAACTATATTACTTAAGTGTGTACGTGTAGAAAGAAAAAGGGTTCATAGGCAGTCACACGACAAGAAGGCACTCCCAAAAGGGGATACGGAGGGAATTAACAATCTACTTCCAAAGCAATACACATTCCTTCTGGCCTGGGGGCCCTCTGGCCAGCCTTCCATTAGGGGTGTTGGAAGAGCCATATCCAGCACGACCCCACAATTCTGTATATATTTTAAAGTGGAGCTGACAGGACTTGCTGATTGGGTGGAGTAGTACAACAAAGAGCAGTGGTCAGGGATAACTCCAGGGGTTTCTGAGCTGAATAACTGGAAGGACAGTGACATCAGTGAGATAGGAAGACCCAGAGAGGCATACATTTGTGGAGGTAAGATTGGGTGTTTGGTTTGGAATGTGATAGACTGAAATGTCTGTTAGATGTACAAGTAGAAATATGAAGTGTCATTTTAGGGGAAAAGTCTGGGCTAGAATCTTAAATTAGGAAATATTAGTTTCAGATAGTAAGTCACTAATGATGTTGAGCACCTTTTAATTTGTATATCTTCTTTGGAGAAATATCTATTCAAATCCTTTGCCCATTTTTAAAACTGTTATTTGTGTTTTTATTAGTCACTTTGTGTTCTTTACATATTCTAGATACAAATTCTTGTCAGCTATCTGAACTGATTTTTGACAAAGGTACAAAAGCAATATAATGGAGGAAGAATAGTCTTTGAACAAACAGTGCTGGAGCCATTAGATATTCTTCCCCCACCCACAAACAAAACTTTGACCTCAAACTTATTTACAAATATTAACTCAGAATAGGCCATAGACTTAAAATTGCTCCATACTAAGCCATGAAAAAAAAAATGTATTGCATCTTCATTGTGCCTATTGAGGGCAAAATAAATGGGTCTGGCTCTCAGGATTCTATATTCTATCTCTACTGCTCAAGATTATGTAATTAATTATTACATTAAACTTAGATACAGTGGCAGACATCTGTTTGTTCATTGCTGATTTGAAATTGATAAATACGGTTTTACGTAAATCAAAGTTAAGTTTTGATTCATTCTATTACCAAGCTTTGTAGAGGGCTCTGGTGGCTGAAAATGAAAAATTTTGCCAGAAATCTTCAGGCCCAATTCTCATACATTTGTGAAATATGGAAAAGGCTGCAAGAACCTGGCAGTCTACTAATATGTCTCAGTTTACATAAAATTTTTCTATATGATTTGGAAAAAGCAAGGGGGAAGATAATCAGAATTTCATCAAACACAAAACCAACTATGAATTTTGTGAATTGTGTTCCTTTAACTTTTTATACATAGGAACAGTTTTCTAATATTGAATATTAATGCAATTGTAACAGTTTTGTTCCTACTTAAAACAAACAAACCTAAGGTGTATTTTCATATACTGCTTCATCATCACACAATTATTCTTTTTATAAATCATGTAGTTTTCAAACGGATAGATTACTTAGTCATTCTTCTACTTGTAGCCATATTGTTTATCTCAACAACTTACTACTATAAACAGTGCTTCAATTACATTTTTTACTTCCTCCATACAAAAATTCCCAGATCAGCCCTGGCTGGTGTGGCTCAGTGGATTGAATGACCGCCTGGGAACCACAGGGTGGCTGGTTTGATTTCCAGTCTGGGCACATGCGTGGATTGTGGGCCAGGTCTCCAGGAGGGGGCACATGAGAGGCAACCACACATGGATGATTCTCTCCCTTTCTCCTTTCCTTCCCCTCTCTCTAAAAATAAATACATAAAAAAATTTTTTTTAAAGATTTTATGTATTTATTTTTAGAGAGAGGGGAAGGGAGGGAGACAGAGAGGGAGAGAAACAGCAATGTATGGTTGCCTCTCACATGGTCCTCACTGGGGACCAGCCCGCAACCCAGGCATGTGCCCTGACTGGGAATCGAACGGGGACCCTCTAGTTCCCAGCCTGCGCTCAATCCACTGAGCTACACCAGCCAGGGTTATACATAAAAATCTGTTTAAAAATTCCCAGATCATTAACGCTTTTTGTCATTGGTGACTTTGGTGGGTCAAGTTATCTTGTAGCACTTATGTGTACAACCCAATTGCGGAAAAGCTGAGACATGAATGGGAGGCTGAACTAGAGATACGAGTTTGTAAAATATTTTCGAACATAGGTTCATTAGGAATAAGAGGGTATTACTGAAAGAATGATGAACTAAAAGAATGAGCCATAAACTCCGTATGTTTTTCCTTGTAACACGTATCACTTCCGAATAGACATCAGTATCCTTTTTTTTTCTTTTCTATTGAATTTCTCCTGCATTAGAATTGGGGTGTTTTTGCGTGCTCACAGTTGTGTCTTTAGCGCCTACGACAGTGACAGGCAGAGGCACTCAGTAAATGGCTACGAAGACAGGGAGGAGAGAGAATAAAGAGAAAAAGGAAAGAAAGAAATCTAGGACAACCTGAGGTCTTAAACACTCGCACACCTTCCGTGGACCCTTTTCTCCCAGGCTCGCCCACTGAGCTTGAGCATCACAGCTCCGTTTGCCAGGCGCGCCCGGCGCGTGCACTGCGCCTGGACACCGTCGGAGACCCGAGCGAGCTGCACCTGGCCAGCCTAGGCCTGAACGGTCGTCCTCAG
Source organism: Micronycteris hirsuta (assembly GCA_004026765.1). NCBI lineage: Eukaryota > Metazoa > Chordata > Mammalia > Chiroptera > Phyllostomidae > Micronycteris > Micronycteris hirsuta. Next base: position 39,469 of record PVJI01012349.1, on the reverse strand, counting down.
GAAGGCGGTGCTTCTTTGCGCCCCAGGCGAACAGTCCCAGAATGCTTTGCACCGTGTCCCGACCTGGACTTCATTTCCCAGCGGCCACCGCGGCCGGCGCTGGCTGCCCGCCCGAGCGCCGCGGCCCCTTTGTGAGTCCGCTAGTTCACCCCGGGATCGAATTCCTTCCCTGGCTCGCGGGGATGCTGGGCCTCTGGCCTCTGCCCGCCGCGCGGAGGGAGGTGCCAACCGGCTGGCAGCAGGCGGTGAGGAGTCCTGGGCGACCGGGTGGGTGAAGGGGCCTGTCACCGCGCGTGGGAAAAGAGTGTGTGGGGGGGGCGATTGTATGTAAGCCAGCGTCACCGTGTGCGTGCGTGTGTGCGTGTGTGTGTGTCTGCGTGTGTCTGCGACAGCATAAGGCCTTGTCACTGTTTGTGACAGAACGTATGCGACCCTGCCTGCCTGTGACAATGAGTGGGCAACTGTGCGGCTGGGTATATGGTCACGTGAGACAGCGTAAGAGTGTGTCCTTCGAACTGTGACACTTTGTTAGTGTGACACTGTATGTCAGTGTGACAGTGGACCCAGGGTGGTCTTGTGGGGCCGACTCTGAGGGCTGCAGGGGAGCTGCCAGCAGAAGGCCTATAGTTTGTGCGGTGCGGGGACTCCAGTGCCCGGGGGTTGAGGACAGCTTTGAGATGAACGTGCACCATTAGCAGGGAAGACGGGGAGGGAGAGGAGAAAGAGACCCGGAGCAGCCCCAGCCTTAGGCTTGGACAGCAGAAGCCCAGGCTGCTGGAACAGGAAGGGAGGCACCCACTGTGTGCTGTTCCTGAAAATCAATGGCGTGATGACTGACATGGATAGATCGATCACAAAGGATGCCCAAGCCACCGTGCTCAGCGCTTTATGTGGATCGTCTCTGGGTCGTGCTGGGTCGGAGGCCCCAGTTTTCTGATGATGAGAAAAGAGGTTTGGAGTGTTTGGAAACTCCAGGGAGGTTGTAGAGCTAGTGAGTGGTGGGGGATCTGGTGTTCGAGGCATTATGATCCCCAAACTGAGTGGTTCTTACACTAGGTAGGCTGCAGGTTAGTGGGAACTAACTCTGGATGAAGGGGTTTCAGTGACTGTTCTCTGACTCCCGTCTCTCACGAGGAATTGGTCAGAAAAGAGACTGGTTTTCAGGTGCAGTTAGTCGTAAGCCAGGACCAGAAGCTCTGTGTCCTGACTCTGGTCCAGTGTCCTCCAGATCACATGACCCCTCTGATGTCTGCTCTGTGTGAAGATGCTTTCTCAGAGGCAGTCACTCTGCAGCATATCTCTCATCTTTGTACACATTTTTCCTTTCAACATCAGCATCCAGTGGAAAGGTTAAAAATTGGACCTGGCTTCCTGGTGGGCTCAATCGCTTATTACCGTGAAGCCTTGAATAATTTCATGTGTGAAGGTTGGGGGGTGGTGATCTTACTGCCATTCTGAACCGTTGATACTGTTATTGTTTATGATTATAAAAGAGGAGCTGACGTATGCAGAGAAAGTTTATATTGGGTTCTTCAGCTCTAGTGCACATGGGAAAAAGAACTGTACATTTAGACAGGAGTGACAGATTCAGCGATACCTCTATGTTTGTGGCAGGAGGAGAAGGACAGGGAGGTTTCTAGACTGGTGATGCAGGGTTTCTTTCTCCCCTGCAGCTCTGTCTTCTCCAGACTGTGTCTTCCTACCAGAGAGGGGCCTGAAGGAAGAAGACAGAGAACCTGTCATAAATTCTTAAGTTCTTAAAGCCATGTCCAAGGTAAGGAAGCATTTCTTCTCCCTCCCCTGAAATGCCTCATTTTTCAGGTTTTATGTGAACATTTTGGTTTTCTTCTGAAACTCCCCAGCCTAACCAAGTTGCATTCATTAGTGACCTGATCCTCATGCTCTTCAGTCCAGTAAAAGGAGGTCCCTAAGTGCCCAGTAAGCTTCCTCCCTCTCTTAGCATTTTCATTCTCATTCAAGAAATAGTTTAGCACCTCCTTGGGTTATGAGCTCTCGAGAGGGGAAAGACGTACTCCTTCATTGTAGGGACTTAATTCATTGAGGTCGAGGTGTCTGTTCAGATGTAACCAACAGCTTGGAGTGTTTCCATAGGCCTGGGTTTGAGAGGAAGGCAAGATGAGGGCCGCTGGGTAGTCTTAGTCACAGTACCTGGCAAGGTCTCTTGCTCAAGGTGATTTTGAGGAACTGGATATGTTTGGTCTTGAGTAGTAAAACATGGGTCAGCTAGCACGGGGTTTTTTTCAGGCACGCTGTGGGCTTTGAGGAGTAGGATTACATGGAAGTAATGCGGTCCTGTTTTAGGGACATCCTGAGTAGGGGGCAGCAGGTAGGATATTCTAGGTCATCCAGTTAAGATTAGTGGAATTAATATGGAAAAATAGCAGGAAATTTTTAGTAAAAGAATAAGAGGGAGTACTTGAATCCACATTTAAACATGGCTATATACATCTTTAACAGTAAGTAGTTTGGAATGGCAGCCAGAAGGAACAAATGAAAAGATCAGCATATGTTTAGAAACAAATGCAACTATAAGAAAGAATGGAAAATACCATCCTGGCTGGTGTGGCTCAGTGGTTGAGTGCCGGCCTGTGAATCAAAGTGTCGCCGGTTCAATTCCTGGTCTAGGGCACATGCCTGGGTTGCGGGCCAGGTCCCCGGTGAGGAGTGCACAAGAGGCAACCACACATTGATGTTTCTCTCCCTGTCTTTCTCCCTCCCTTCCCCTCTCTAAAAAATAAATAAATAAAATCTTAAAAATAAAAAAGAATGGAAAATACCAATTCACTCACTAAACATATAGTTATTAAAGACTCACTGAACCAAATGCTGGCAACACTGTAGTAAATGAAAACAGACTCTGTCTTTGTCTACGTGGAACTTAGTGGCTACTAGTTTGTATGTTATACTATAATATAATGTTGTTAAATCAGAGGAGATGGGATGGGTTATTCATTTAGAAAAAAATTTTCCTCCTTACATTGTGTAAGTTCAGTCTAAAAAATAAAACCACGCAAACTGCTAGATGAAAATATAGAGGACAGTTGTAAAGAGGAAGTTGAGCCAGAAGCAGAAGTCAGCACTGGCCAGTGGACCTTCTTGTGATGACTAATGATAGACACGTGCCACACGTGGCTGTGGAGCACTTTGTGTGACCAAGGAACTGAACTTTTAATGTTAACTCATTTAAATTTAACTGGCTGCGTGTGGTTAGTGGCTGGTGTAATGGACAGCACAGATATAGTCTTAAACTGGGGGTGAACTTGTCCAAGGGAGGAAGGGAACATATCTCTGTCACTAGTTGGTGACCATGTGGTTACAGGAAGCTGTAGTATGTAGTGAGGATCAGGAACAGAGGTGGCGGTGAACGTGGGTTTGAAGAGGGTGGTAGGAAAGGAGGAAGGACGCTGTGGAGTGGTGAGCCCACTGACGGAGCTCGTCACTTTTTTCCTTTGCCCAGAGCCTTCACTGGCTTCCGTTTTACTTGGGACGAAATACGGTGCCCTTATCACAGCCTCTAAGGCCCTGTGTGGTCCAGCCCCAGGGGACCCCAGACCTCGTTATCTGCAAGTGTTGACATCTCTCTGCTCCATCATGCTGGTCAACTTGCTGTTCTCCAGATACTCCAGGCTCTTCCCTCTCTCTGAACAGATGCTGGTGTGGCCTGCTCTCCCACTTCCTTTAGATTCTTGTTCAGACATCACCTCTTTATTTATCTTGATCATCTTATCGAAAATAAATACCCCATCACTCTCAGTCACCTTCTCTTGTTTCTTGTTAGAGCAGTTAACACTACCTGGCATTGTATGACTTTTTATTTAATGTCTTTCTCCTCTGTTAGAATATATTTTGTCCACCTTTGTATTCCCAGCTCTTATAACTGTGTAGGTAGTACCGGGTGGGACAAAAGTAGGTTTACAGTTGTATAGAAAATAATAAAAAATAATAACAAAAGAATATACTCTGTTTCGCACACTCACAACTATAAGTCTACTTTTGCCCTACCCTGTATTTGCCAAATTCACCTGTGAATGAACAAAGGCATGAGTCCCACAGAGCCTACAGCCAGCTACCTCTCCTCTGCTGCCCACATTGGTAACAGAACGAGAAAGCGAGGGCATGATGTGTTGAACAGACAGAGCCCGTCACCCCAAGTGCCGTGTCTGGGATCCTGCCCTGGACCTCCTGAGTCACAGTTCCTGGTCAGGGGGCCCAGGAAACCACAATCTCATTGCGTCCCAGGATGATGTTATGCGCACTTTTTGAGAACCTCTGCCTCTAAAGCTTGCACGCAAGGTGTGCCTCTGTGAGCAGCATTCTGATGTCTGTTCTTCCCACCCCATGCTCACAGTGGGGCCCTGTGTGCCTCTCAGTCCGTGTCTCCCCGCAAAACGTCGGTTTTGAAAATCCAGACTGATAACCTTGGTTTTTAAATTAGTATTTAGTACATTTTCCTTTAATGTAATTAGTGATGTATTTGTGTTTACGTCTACCATACTGTGCAGTTTGTTTTCTACTTATCCCATCTGTTCTTTTCCTTTATTTCTCCTTTTTTGGCCTTCTTTTGGATAAATCAGGTATTTTCCCCATATTATCTTGTTAGCTGTACATTATTCTTTTAAAGGCCACTCTAAGATAATATGTATCCATTACTCACTAGGTAATAATCCTCTTTCTTCCCCCTGTAATCTTCTTTCTATAATTAGTACTCTTACCACTTCCTGAACTAGATAAGACCCCTCTAGTGGTTTAACTCCAAGATAACATATTAGTAGTAGATGTTACATATGGTTTGTAGGTACTGTTTGGGGCTCTTAATTTCTTCCTGTGTCTCTGTGCTTCCACTTCCTCCCATTTTTCTTCTATCTGAAACCCCCCTACTAGTATTTCTTTGAGTCCAGATCAATACTTGACTCCTGGCCTCGAACAATGTAATTTAAAATGTTTTTGAGGTTAAATAATTCTGGGAAATCCTAGTCTCCAGGGAGAGAAAAACATCTAGAAATTTATTTTAAGGAAATAGAGACATTGCAGAATGGGAGTGAAAAATTAAGATTCATATAACTTGAAAGTAATCAAGGGTTTAGTAAATGAGATATGGCATGTTTACACCATGTAATATTATCCATCCAACACTTAAATGAATATGTATAGATAATCATAGATATGTCTGTGTAAGGAAACATTTAAATAAATACATACTGTAAATTTTGATTGTTTCTAAAAGGTAGGGTGATGTGGAGGGTGGAGGACTTCCAATTCTTTAAAAAGGGAAAGAATTCACTGAAGGTAGAAATATTGAATATTATTTTCTATGTTTCCTTAATAATGACAAAATTGTATGAAAATTCTGTTTTCTCTAACCAAAATAAATGTAAAAATATTTGGAAGGTAGTCAAGTCTCACTGGCCAAGATAAAAATGTCAATGAGACCGTTGAAACATAGAATCCATTAGTTTGTAAGGGCAGCTAAAAAAAGGTCTTTAAGAACTTTATCCAGCAAAACCTACCTCACCCGTCTACAGAGAAAACAATGTGTGAGGAACACTTTTCTTGCGCAAAATTTTAAAGAGTTTGTACTGAAAGTCTGAGTTTTCATAGTTGATGGTTGACAGTGCCCTGCCCTGCCTAGCACAAGGTTCCTCTTTTCAGACCCGAGTTCCCTTCCTTCCTTGAAGCCTTTACTCACCTCTCAAATTTCCCTGGATTATGACGTTTTACTGATGGAAGCTGATGTGTGTAACTGATGTTGATGAGAGTCATATTTTTGCTTCCCTTATAGGCTACTTAACATTTTTGTCCATTGCTCAGGCATTAGTGATTCATATTATTGACTCATTTTTCCATTAAAAATGTTTTTGTGTGAAATTACTGAGGTGCCTAAATAAATCTTCAGTGGGAGCATTACTCTATAGTCACAGGAAGAATAGAATAGTAGTGATGTTTGTATTTGACAACCACTGAGGCTGGGGAGCACACCAGAACTTACTCCAGCTGGGGTCCCAGAGGCCATGCTGTGCCAGGCCTGCCCCTCTGCTGCTGGACTGAGGGGAGATCAGGCATAGCTGCCAGCCAGACTCGGTGCAATGGCCGTTCACCTGCCTGTGAGGTGGTCGTTCAGGGTTTGACCAGTCGGTTCCGCTGTCCAGGTGTGTCCCATTGAGTGACATTTGTCTGTCGGCCCAGCTAAGAGTGGGCATTGCTCTGTGACATGCCAGACTTAAGAACCATGAACGGAACCATCCAGCAAGCCCTGGTAAGTCTGGAGCAGATGGAGCTTTTAGGGACTAGACTAGGTCTTGTCCCACGCTGTAAGATCCGTAGTTCAGCACATAGCAAAAACTCTTGCTCATTAGACATGAGAAGTTGGATGTGTCCCTCCAGTGAGGGTGGTAGGTATTTTTGATGTACTTCATAATCACATTGGAAATGTTTACTATTTGTTAATTAACAGTGCTTAAAATTACCATTATTATCTCTTAGGTAGCATGATAGGTTACCAACTGTCACTGAAACTCAGTGGGGTTATCAAGAGCTGTTAGATAATCTTCTGTTGCCCCTGTTCTTTGTGATGGCTTATGTTTAAATTATATTTTAGAAAAATCAACATAAGACTTGTTTACTATTTTATTATATATTATAAGCACCAGTAGCATAGGGTGATATGTGTGTATGTATACACACATCCTGTTGTTACATCTGGAACATTCCACTGTAGAGTTTGGGAAAATGCTAGTTTAAACCACATACATCTTGGAAGGCTTAACTCAGATTTCTGTGTCGTCCTTGAAGCCTTTCTTCACTGTTCCAGTCCAGCCTTATTTTCTGTATTGAGAAAAGCTCTAGCATTTAGTATGAATAACGTTATTATTTTCCTCTTGATTGTTAAGGTTGTTACTTCCCATTTTTGTGTGTCTTATAAATCTTTTCTCCATCAGTAGAGACTATGAAATTGTACACTTACCACGGCAATATCAAAACTAAGCACAGAGAAGTCATCCAGCAATTACTTGACATGTGTTGCCCAGAACCCAAGATTCACTACTAGAAAATTACACTATGTGTAATATTTCTTTCTGAAAGATAGATGATTTAGCTCTTCAAACTATGCATATGTGAGAGTAAGAACACTAGTTGGACAGGAGTATGTTTATGTCATTTCAGGATTTGGTGACATTTGGGGATGTGGCTATAGATTTCTCTCAAGAGGAGTGGGAATGGCTGAACCTTGCTCAGAGGAATTTGTACAGGAAGGTGATGTTGGAGAACTACAGGAACCTGGTGTCACTGGGTAAGGTCTCCCATAATTCAGAATCTGCACATAGGGCTAATCTCCAGCCTAACGTTTGAGAAGCCTCTGATAGAATTCACCGAATGTCTTTTGTTGCTCCTGCAAGTAGGCCGAGTTTTGTAGAATTGGCAGCTTCAGTAGACTATTTCTGCAACTTCCTGTTCTGCATTCTTCAGAACACTTCTTCCTTAACTCCCTCTATAATGCCCTCACCTCCTGATGACCAAGGAACTTGATCTGATTAAGGGCCTGGCTAATGCCCTCTTTATTTCTTCCAAGCAGGAGTCTCAGTGTCTAAGCCAGAGGTGATCTCGCTGTTGGAGCAAGGAAAAGAGCCCTGGATGGTGAAGGAGGTGGGGACAGGAGACACATACTCTGGTGAGTGAGAGGACTCCGAAGGTGAGGCCACTGAAGGAACCATTCTGAAAGGTCCATTGTGTAACTGATGCCTTCTGGGTAGCTTTTCTAAGTGCTTCAGGCCTGGGATAGACATTGAGGTGTCTTTAGCACGAGCTCCCCATATACTCTCCTTGTATATATTCTCTCACACCTTACTGTCTTCTCTGATAACCTGTTCTGTTCTCTGGGTCCAAAGGTCACAGGGTCTCCTTGTCCTTGCCTTTTAGTTTTGCATAAGTTGCTCCATCACATTTTAAAAATCCAGACATAGCAATGCCTCTGCTTTTCCTTTTTAGTCACTCATTTCTTTTAAAGGAAATTATTTCATTTATTTACTTATTATTCTTTTACTAATAACATTGAGCATCTTTTCATGAACTTATTGGCCATTCTGTATATTTCGTGAAGTGTTTGTTCAGGTTTTGGCCCATGTTTTGTGGGTTGTTTCTTTCCTTGAGTTGTAAGAGTTCTTTCTTTAGATAGTCTTAGTACAAGTCCTTTGTCATTTATATGTATGCCAGTTGTGGTTTGTGTTTTTGTTTTTCTACTGCTGTCTTTTGAACACACAAAGTTTTTCAATTTTTTAAAATTCCAGTTTATTAATTTGTCTCAGTTGGTGCTTTTGTGCCATATCTAAGAAATTCTTGCTACTCCCAGGTCACCAACATTTTCTTCCATGTTTTTCCTAGGATTTTACATTTTAGTTTTTACATTTGGGTGCATGATCCATTGAGCTAATTTTGTGTCTTGGGTAAGATAAAGATTTAAGTTCACTTTTTCCCCCTTTGGATATTCGGTTGCTACAGTACTATTTGTTGTAAAGACTGTCCTTTCCCTGTTATATTGTCTTGTTGGAACCTTTGTTGAAAATCAGTTGACCATCAATGCACAGGTCTGGTTCGGAACTCCATTCTGTCCCCCTGATCTAGATATCTGGCTTTTCACCACTACCACACTGTCTTGGTAGCTGTAGCTTTCTACTAAACTTTGATGTCAGAGACTTCACTTTGTAAAATCACTTTGGCTATTTTAGATCTTTGCATTTCCATATAAATTTTAGAATGAAGTTGAGAATTTCTACCCCAATATTTTGATTTGAATTATGATGAAACTATACCTCAGTTTGGGGGAGAATTGAACATCCTAACATCAATGAGTAGAGTTTATTTAGCTATTGATTATTAGTCTTCATTCTCTTAGTAATATTCTGTAGTATCCAAAGTAATGGTCTTAAATATCTAAAAAAAGTTTTTATCTGTGCCTTTTATTTTTTTGTGCTATTATACATAGAATTCTTAAAAGCTCCTTCTTCCAATTGTTTGCTGCTAATATGCAAGAATGTAAAGTGATGTTTATATTAACTTTATATTTTATATAACCTTGCTAGATTCACCCAGTAGTTATTCTAGTAGTTGTTTTGTAGGTTCCTAAGTGATTTCTGCATAGACAATCATGTTATCTGCTAATACATTTTTATTTTTTCCTTTGTGATTCTTATGCCTTATTTTTCTTGATTTATTACAACAGCTAGGGCCTTCTATACAATGTTGGATACAACTGGTAAGAGCAGATATACTTGCATTGTTCTCAGTCCTAGGGGAAATGTATTTAATCTTGCACCATTAAGTTGATGTTAGTTTGCTTAGACCTCCTTTCTTAGTTTTACAAAGTTCCTTTCTAGTCTGGCTTGCTGAGAATTTTTATTAATAAATTTAGTAAAATACTCTTTCCACATCTATTAAAACGATATATGGTTTTCATCTTTCATATGTTGATATAGTGATCATTCATTGGTTTTCACATATTAAACCAACCTTGCATTCCTGGGATAAACCATATACTTGGTCATGACTGTGCTTTCATATTTTCTGGATTTGACTTGCTATAAATGTTATTAAAGGTTTTCCATGTCTGTTCACGTGTTACATTGGTTTTGTGAACCATGGTACGGATTTTGGTTTTATTTTGAAAGTGGTGGGAAACCACTGAGAAATCTTGAGAGATGAATAGGTTATTTGATTTGGGAATGGAAAGGGGAAGGCAAGTTAAGGCCTGTGGCAGGTTAATAAAGTCAAATAATTTGATACAAAATTACTTCTATGTGAAGGCATCTCAGCTTCAGGGATTAACTGCAATTTTACATTTGGTTGGACTATATCTCATAGAAAATGATATTCAAGAAGACCTTTCTCAGACTGCAAAAGTTTAATCATAGAGTTTCATGTACAGCCTAAGGTGACTAATAGTACCTGGTGTGCCTTTGGGTCTGGGGATCTTATGGAGGTTTTTTAGCCACACTGATATTATGAAATGGGTTTTTCTAAAGATAATGAACATACCTTGAATGGAGGATAAACTGAAGCAATAGAGGAAGAGTGCTTGGAGACTGTTACATTAACATAGGTATAAAATGATTGTGATTTTAAATAACCTCTTTAATTTTTAATTTTTCTGATAGTTACCTTATTAGTTATGTACGCTTAATGTCCTTAATCAACTTTCTTAAGTTCTTGTTCTTTATATCATACTTTTTAGACTGCATTTTTTTTAAAGATTTTATTTATTTATTTTCAGAGAGAGAAGGGAGGGAGAAAGAGCAATGTATGGTTGCCTCTCACATGGCCCTCATTGGGGACCTGGCCCACAACCCAGGCATGTGCTCTGACTGGGAATCGAACTGGGACCCCCTGGTTCCCAGTCCACGCTCAATCCACTGAGCTACACCAGCCGGGCTTTAGATTGCATTTAACAGCTGTTAAGTCTTCAAACTTATGTATTTTATTCACTGATTGTTTTAAGAGTTCTCTGCTACTGCAGAAACACAAAAGATTTTTTTATTACTATCTTTTAGATTGGGAGTATGCATTTGAAAACAGTGAATTTTCATCAAAGCAAGTTATTTATGAAGAATCATCTAAAGTAATGAAAATGGGAAGAAGCCATCTTAGTTATAACCTTGACTGCTCTAGTTTAAGAGAAGACTGTAAAAATGGGGACTGGTTTAAGAACAAGTTGGGAAGTAAGGAGGTCCATCCTAGTCAATTGATCATCACTCATAAAGAAATCCTCACTGAAGATAAAAGTAATGAATACACTAAATCTTGGGAAACTTTCCACCAGGATGCAGTATTTGCTATAAAACAGGGTTTTTCCACCAAAGAAAGAGTGCATAAGCATGAGCCACAAAAGAGAAGTTACCGAAAAAAATCTGTTGAAATGAAACGTAAGAAAGTCTATGTAGGAAAGAAACTTTTGAAATGTAATGAGTGTGAGAAAGTCTTCAACCAGAGTTCATCCCTTACTCTTCATCAGAGAATTCATACTGGGGAGAAACCCTATGCTTGTGTTGAATGTGGGAAAACCTTCAGCCAAAGTGCAAACCTGGCTCAACATAAGAGAATACACACTGGGGAGAAACCCTATGAATGTAAGGAATGTAGGAAGGCCTTCAGCCAGAATGCACACCTTGCTCAGCACCAGAGAGTTCACACTGGAGAGAAACCTTATCAGTGTAATGAGTGTAAAAAAGCCTTCAGCCAGATTGCCCATCTGACTCAGCATCAAAGGATCCACACTGGAGAGAGACCATTTGAATGTATCGAGTGTGGCAAGGCCTTTAGTAATGGCTCATTTCTTGCTCAGCACCAGCGAATTCATACTGGAGAGAAACCTTATGTATGTAACGTGTGTGGGAAAGCCTTCAGCCATCGTGGTTACCTAATCGTACACCAGAGAATTCACACCGGAGAGAGACCTTATGAATGTAAGGAATGCAGGAAGGCCTTCAGTCAGTATGCACACTTAGCTCAACACCAGAGAGTTCACACTGGAGAGAAACCATATGAGTGTAAAGTGTGTAGGAAAGCCTTCAGCCAGATCGCATACCTCGATCAGCATCAGAGGGTCCATACTGGAGAGAAGCCCTATGAATGCATCGAATGTGGGAAAGCCTTTAGCAACAGTTCATCGCTGGCACAACATCAGCGAAGTCACACTGGAGAAAAACCTTACATGTGTAAGGAATGTAGGAAAACGTTCAGTCAGAATGCAGGCCTTGCTCAGCATCAGCGAATTCACACAGGAGAGAAGCCTTATGAATGTAATGTGTGTGGGAAAGCCTTCAGCTACAGTGGCTCTCTCACTCTGCATCAGAGAATTCACACTGGAGAGAGGCCCTATGAATGCAAGGACTGCAGGAAATCTTTCAGGCAGCGTGCACACTTGGCTCATCATGAAAGAATTCATACGGTGGAGTCATTCTTGAGTCTCTCCTCTCCCTCACCCTCCATGTCCAATCAGTTGCCAAGACCTGTAGGTTTTATCTCCTAAATATGCCTTGAACCTCACTCCTTTAATCATTTTCACTCCATCACCTTTGTCCAGTACACAATAATCTACTTGACATGGACTATGGAAATAGCTTTCTAACTGGTTTCCTGTATTTGCCACCTAGTCAGTTGTCCACATTGCAGACAAACTTGTATTAAAAATAGTTTGATCATATCACTCCTCTCATTAAAACCCCTCAGTGGCATCCCATAGTTCTTAAGGTTAAAGCACACATTCTTCAACATAGTCTAAAAGACCTTCCTCCAATACCTTGTTCCAGTCTACCTTACAAAGCCCCATCTCATGCCAATATCCACCTCATTCTTTGGAGACTTGTCCAGAACTATAAACTCAGATTCCAGTATCAAGTAGATCTTGGTTCTAATCCTTGCTCTTCCATTTTTGCCCTCTACTTTTGGAGAAACATTTTGCCTTTCGTAAGCTTCAGTTTTATTTATGTTATGGGAATAATAATGGTACTACCTCGAAAGTTAATGGGAGCATTAAGTGAGATGATGCATGTGAACTGCTCAGCAGAGTGCCTGGCATAAAGCATTCAGTCAGTAAACATTAATGTAAAATAAAAAGATACCATGCTATACCAAGAAGACATGATCGTTTTGACAATGATTAGCTGAGAAATAAAAGCAGCAGCTCAGGACTCAAGAGGTTGTAAAGATTTCTGATTAGGAACAGTGGTCGTTGTTGTGAAGGTGGGTGACCAGGGAATCTTCTACAGCAGAACTGAGGTTAGAGTACATGATAGTACAGAGTGAGATGGTGGCTTCTAGTTCAGCTTGAACACACAGGGATACGTCTGACTTCATTACATAGTCAACAGTTCTAAGAAGCCAGCTTTTAAAAGTCAACTTGCGGTAAGTAGAATTTACTGAGATGTATTTTTCATTTATAAAAAGACAAAATAGATGCTTAAAAAAAGAAAACTTGAAAAGGTCAATAACCAAAGAAGACTGAAAAATAAAGAGTAAGTTTGACCCTTGCTCCTAATTCCTTGTGAATGCTTTGTATTACATCTGTCATTTAAAACTGAGTTCTTGATTGACAGGAAAGGAAACCGAAAGTATCCATCAATTACTCATGAATGGCTGCCCACAAATATGTTCGACTCGGTGCATCAAGTTTAGAAGGAATATGAATCCCTTTAGTTGGGCATGTGTTTTCCAGTTACCACAGTTCCAACCATTCCCTGTTCCCTTATATCGGACTTGTTTTACACTTTGTATTACTTCCTGACTCTCTGAGAATGCAATCAATGCATTCATCAACTCACATGAATACAGGTACAAAAAATGATTAAAACAGAGAATAAGAGAAAGACTTGAAGAGATACCCTTCTGTGGGGGGTGGGGGAGACTCGGTACTACACAAATGTTAGTAGGCCCCAAATTAATCTACAGATTCCTTAAACCTAACAAAAGCCTAAGAATTTCTTAAGGCTTGAAAGATTGTGTGAACATATATACTCATACAGATATACATATAAAGGAAGTATATTATAAAGGTGATATTTCACGCCAGTGGCTTAACAGTACTGGTAAAACTGACTCAGCTCTGTACAAAACAACCCTGTCATTCTTTGGTGTGAGAACAATCTTCCTAAACACAATGTGGATCCAGAAGCTACACACACCAAGATTCTAGGTTTGATTGTGTGAGAACTTTATTTAATAAAGTGTTTATATAGTCAAAGATAGTATAAACAAAAGGTTTAAACATCAGAATTAGAGGAAATCATTAACTCAAAATTCTTATCCTTAATATAGAAGTGTTCCAATGATTACTTAGAAAATGACACTCCTCCCCATGGGTAAAGGGTATGAGGAGGCAACAGGTGACTGATGAACATGTGGTAAGTACTGAATCTCATTGAGATCAGAAGAAATACAAGTTAAGCCAATGAACGGCTTGCATTGCAAAAGCACATGAAAGGAGTTACTTCTATGGGCTGGGTGAGGAAGCATGAACTGCACAACCTTTGTGGAAGGTAGCTGTCAATAGAATTTTCATGGGGCAAACCAAGATTTTCTTTGCAGTTAAACATCACACAAGTGTATCTCCCCTTTATACCCTGTAAACAGATAAAATAATGTAAAAGGTACGAAACAAAAAGCAGAAAAGAGGGTCATCACTGGACAAAAAGAGTTAAATTTTGCAAAAGGCAAAAGAGAGAAGAGTGTTACTACTCATGAGATGTAGCACAAGAAACTGCTAACCAAAATGTTCACACAGTAAGGGATTCAGTCATGGGAACCCGTCTGCGAAGATCCCCACAGAGGCTCAGGCTCTGAGTTGGCTTGCGTGGAGCCTGGGGGTACTGTGCAGACAATGACAGGACTGTTAAGTGCTTTTCTACATGAAAATTATGTCAGTATCCCCTGCCAGCAGCTTCCCACCCCACCCTCTCTTCCATAAGTACACTGAATGGGACTCTTCACCAACAAAAATGACTTCCCGTACAATAAAATCCTAAATATGAAAGTAAGTAAATTAGCAGAAGTTAGATACAGTAAGGTATGTTTATGACTTTGATGTTGGACATATCTTTCTAAAATAGACAAAATGAAAGCAATAAAGGAAGATTAATGAGGTTAATATCAAATGTTAGCATGCTTTTAAACAAAGTTAAAAGATAGGCAACAGAAAGGGAGATAATACAAAGAGAGAGATGTAAGATATCAATAAAGGACAACTAAGCAAGTATAAAAGTGGACAAAGGATGAGCAAATCCTAGAAGAAATGTGGGTGGCCGATAAATGAGTTCCTCCTTAACCTTGCTAGTATTGTGATTCAAATTTAAATAATGTAATCTTAAAAGTTGTTAGTGGTGGGGAGAAAAAGTACTCTCACCATGGCCACTTGGGAGGCATTGAAGTTTTAAAAATGTTCACTGTAGCTGTAGCCCCTTTGGAAGGCAGCACGGTCAGTACATGAAACACTGGAGGAGGCATTAGTAGAAATACTAGCAGCAGTTTAAAAGAATGGACTGAATACTGATGTGGATTTAACTAAAAGATGTTGATTGAAACAAGCAAATTTTTCAGAGTACATGGAGTATTCTATTTTTAAAATACATTTCTGATATATTTATGTAAGTATGTGAATGCTCAGAAAAAGTTCTGAGTAGACACATTCAACTGGTAAGTATTTCTTCTGGGGAGGGGACTGCAATTGGATATTCTTGTCAAGAGAGAATTTAGTGTTAGTAATATCTGACATTATAAACAAGAATGTAATATGATTTTAAAAGTTAAAGTATGAAAAAATGGAATGGACTTACAGTGAACTAGGGCAGCTACAGTGAGAGCAGCCTACACTGATGCTTTTTTGGAATTTGCAGAATCATTGACTCCCCAGCCCTTCACAGTAACATGCAGAGATCCCAGTAATCCTTGCCATTTGGGGAAACAGATCTATAGTGAGAGTTTCTTAAGAACTGCCTGCCACCTACCTAGGACAATCAACCATATAATTGTTTTTTTTTTTTTTTAAATCCTCACCCTTGGATATGTTTACTGATTTTAGAGAGGAAAGGGGGATTGGGAGGAGAGGAACATCGATGTGAGAGAGAAACATCAATTGGTTGTCTCCCATATGCACTCCGACCAGGGATTGAACCCACAACCTTTTGGTATGTGACGATGCTCCAACCAACTGAGCCACCTGGCCAGGGTCAGGGGAGTTACTATCAAAGCCTGCCATAGAAGGCTGCCCTCACCAAAGGTGTTAGGTAGAGACACAACTACCAGGAAGTGAGACTTTCATGAAGGACGGATCTGATCTACAAAGACAGTTGGCTTCAAGTAAGGAAACTTCATTTCCCCGTCCCTTCTGGTCTCTAGTAGAGTGGTGAATACACAAGAAGGCAAATTTGAATGTATGTATGAGGAACTTTTAAATGTATTTACTAACTTCTGAATTTTAAGTGGTGGAACCACAGTGTCTCTAATCTGCTCCTCCTTTTTAAAACCAAAGAAAGCAACAAGAACAAGAATCAGATGTGGAAGCTCCATCTTGGATGAAGTTGAGATATACAATTCTGAGCCTCAAAAGCCACAAAAAAAGGTTGCAGGGGGAAAAAAAGGTTGCGAAATGTGGTGAGAATCCTGGGAGGAAGCTGCTTTTGCATTTGAGAACACAAAATTACTCCAAAGCAGTGGTGTATCTGGGCAAAAAAAAAAAACAAAAACAAACAATGAAACACCTTGATTTCAGCCACAGCATTACTTTGGAAAGTCTGGCTTTTCAAACCTCCCTATCTCTGTGTACAGTCCCAGGACTGTAAAGTGGCAGGACGAGGACCAGAGGGCTCAAGAAGAAACAAGGGGCCTGAAAAGGGGATTTATCGCATGACTGATGATGAGCAGGGACTGCAAAGGAAGGGCCAAATCCTTGCTGCTCCGATTGTGGGTCACAAACCAGCAGTGTCAGCATCACTTGAGAATTTGTTAAGAGTTCCAGAATCCTGTGCTCCAACCCTGACCTGATATTTTGAAATCTGCATTTTCATAAATAAGATTCCCCAGGTGGTTTGAGTATGTAGTAATGTTTGGGGACCACTGGACTAAAATTTCCTGCTACTCTGGATCACTGCCTATTGATGAACAGCTAAATCAAGAACTCTACTCATTCAAAAAATTAAAGTTCTAGCCCCGCAGAGGCCCTATGAAATACTGGTAGACTCGGCCTTACCCAACTTCCTTCTAAAATGGGGGAAAAAAGAAAAAATAAATATGCCAGCATCATTAAAATAGGAAAGTGATACCACCTCATATCATACACTGTTCAAGTGTAATGTACCCCGGCCAGGTGGCTCAATTGGTTGGAGCATCATCCCATACCCCAAAAGGTTGCAGGTTCAGTTCTCAGTTGGGGTGTATACCTAGATTGTTGGTTTGATCCTAGTCAGGGCATATAGGGGAGGCAACGATTCGATGTTTCTCTCGTTTTCTCTCCCTGTCCCCTGCCCCTTCCTCTAAAATCTATAAAACATATCTTCTGGGTGAGGATTTTAAAAAAGTATAATAGGGAAACAATTAGGGACACACTAAAAGAACATGCTAGGATCTTTGGCACCCTCTGCTCTCTGAGAAAAGGGACATTAACAGAGAAAAAGCAAGCAGAAGAAAACTGAAAAACTTTACTAATATATCCCAACTTGGTGGGCAAGATGTAGCACTGGGTGAAGGCGCCTAAAATTCCTCTAAGAATCCTTCATTCTACATAGATACTAGTTTAAATAGCAAAGGCAAGTTGTCAATGCCTATTAAAATATGCCTATCTTTTGATCTAGTAATTCATCCTCCAAAAACATTGGTAAAACTGTACAAAAGCGCCCTCACTGGTGTGGCTCAGTGGATTGAGTGCCTGCCTGCAAACTAAAGTCGCCAGTTCAATTCCCAGTCAGGGCACATGCCTGGGTTTTGGACCAGGTACCCAGTTAGGGGAATGCGAGAGGCAACCAATCCATGTATCTCTTGCACATTGATGTTTCTCTCCCTCTTTCTCCCTCCCTCCCCCTCTCTCAAATAAATAAAAATCTTAAAAAAAAACCCTTACAAAATGTATGTATAAGAACATTAACTGAAACATTATTGTTTGAAAATAGATCCTAGACCCATTGTGATCCCTGCCTTCATTAAATGCTTATTTGAGATCTGCACTTCTGGTGAAAATGAAATTAGAGGGAATAGTTTACCTTTCCACCTAAAATGTTAAAAAAAAACTGAACAAAATACATAAAACCTTGGTGTTGAAGAGACTCTGGACATCTGGCAACGAAACAGAGATCCCCGGGGCATGGGACATGAACGAGGTGAGTGCTGTGCTATGACCTCCCCAGGGAGCTGCGTGTGGAGTTTCCGGGCTGCGGTCTCTCTGAGCGGAGGAGGTGGAGCTGGGAGTCCAGGAGACTGAGGTGGTTACGCTTCACAGGATAAAGTACCTGAGTGCTCTTAGAGAGAAAACAACATAGACGTCTGCAAAATTTTTACCTGAGTAAACTCTGGTTTTTATCAGAGTAGTGAACAGAACACATGTGTGTGGAAATTACCTGAAGTCAAGGAAAGGACTGAGAACTATAAGGAGAACCAGACAAATCCACGATGGTGAGGGATTTTGAAATGCATATCCCAAAAGAACAAATGGAAAATCAGTGAGGACACTGAAGACTACCAGTTAACCTGACCTAATTGACATTTTAAAACGATTCCACCCCAGAATAGAATATAATGTACATTCTTTTCAAATGCACCTAGCACATTTACCAAGACAGACAATACTCCAGGCCTTACAACTTGTCTCGATAAATTTGAAAAGGTTCTAGTCATACAAAATCTTCCTGTGACCAGAATAGATTAAATTATAAATCAGTAACAGAAAGATAATTAGAAAGTCCCCAAATATTTGGACCTAAATAGTCTAGTTTTTAGTAACCTGTGGGTCAAAAGAGAAACAAAAAAAGGGAATATAGAAAGTATTTGAACTGAATGAAATTTAGAACACAGAATTTCAAAAGGTGTAACACTGTATTTAAAAGGAAGTATGATAGCACTAACTGCCTAAGTTTTAAAAGAAAGCTCTAAAGTCCATTACTTCAATTTCCACCTTAACAAATTAGAAGGTGAAGAGCAATGAACACCAGAAATTAACATAAGAAGAATGGAAATAATAAAAATCAACCTTGGATTTTTAATGCTGATTTTATAGAACTGATGTGAAAAGTTTTTTGTTTTTAGTTTTTGATGTGAAAATTTTAAATAAAAAATTAATTGTCGTACTTTATACTGCATGTATGATCACACTTCACAAATGTGGTTGTTTTCCTCAGTTGTAGTTGAAGTTAGAGAGACCTAACCCATGTGGCCATACATTCCACAAAGTTCTCTTAACAAGATATGGGTGCTTTTTTAAAATTTTTTTATTTTAATATTTATTTTTAGAGAGAGGGGAAGGGAGGGAGAAAGAGAGAGAGAGAAACAGCAATGTATGTTTGCGTCTCACATGGCCCTCACTGGGGACCTGGCCTGCAACCTAGGCGTGTGCCCTGACTTGGAATTGAACTGGGACCCTTTGGTTCCCAGCCCGCGCTCAATCCACTGAACTACACCAGCCAGGGCAAGATATGGGTGTTTTAAAAATGGCTTTTGCAGCCCTGGCCAGATAGCTCAGTTGGTTAGAGTACTGTCCTGATACACGAAAGTTGCAGGTTTGATCCCCGGTCAGGGCACATACAATGAATGTGTAAATAAGTGGAACAACAAATCAATGTCTCTCTCTCTTCCTCTTTTTCTCTAAAAATCCATCAATAAAAAAATTTAAAAGACAGCTTTTGCAGAGGTAAAATGTATGCAGGAGCACTCAATTATATATAATCCACTTGCAAAAATGAACTCTGATTTCATTTCTTACGTATTTTGCACAAGCTAGAAAGAGACTGAACACTGTTATGGTGAACAGCTCCCAGGGGATGAGCCTGGTACACAAATCCAGGGGTTTTCCCATATATTCACCATTTCGGCTGCTATAACAAAGTACCACACACTGGGGGCTTAAACAACAGACATTTATTTTTCATGGCTCTGTAGGCTGAGAGGCCGAGAACTGGGTGCTAGCACCGTTGGGTACTGGGGAGGGTTAGCTTCCAGGCTTATAGAGAGCTGTCTTCTTCCCAGCTCATAGACAGCTCTGTCCTGACCTGGCAGAGAAAGTGAATCTCTCCGGTGTCCCTTCTTTTAAAGACATAAATCCCATCATGACAGCTCCACCCTCATTACCTCGTCTAACCCCAATTACTCCTCAAAGGCTCCATTTCCAAATACTGTCACCTTATGGGGAAAGGCTTCAACACATGAATTCAAGGGAGACATGTTCAGTCCATGAGACCCCATTCTCCACCAATTACTTACTGCACGCCAGTGTTCTTACTTGAAAATACCAATGCTCATATAAATATAGACAAATTTACTTTCAAATAAAACAACAAATAATTTCTGCTCTGCAGTTCCTCAGTCTTCAGTATATCCCGTTCCCACCTTATTCCCACTCCCCTTGTTAGGCTTTTCACGTAACAAAGGTCATATAACTTCCTGTCTATGGAGAGAGTATCATGATGTCTCCTTGCTCCACACAATTGTGTCATCTTTATTCATTCAAGGATTCACTCTTCTTTATTATCACCCACAAATTTCTGTCAGCTGGAAGTGACATCCTGGTTATCCAGGAAGTCCCTTATATGCGATAGTTCTAGTTCTAAGGGACAAACTCAAACTCTTTCTTCGCATGACATTAAATCAGGTTCAAAGCCCCACCCACAAAGATGGACTTTACAATTCTACTTTGCTGTATATGGCCAACACAATAGCTTTAAAACTACATTGGAAAAAAAATGAGTGATTCTTATCAAATGAAGAATGTCTTTACGAAAAATGAAGGATCCAATCATCTGAGCTTGATTAAGACCTATGATTAGCTCACTGCCTCAGTTAATTTGATTCTCAGGTCAAAGTCACCAAGGACTTTTGCTGTTTGGCTTTCAAAGTGGGATGCATCATCAAATTGTCCCGTTTTTGCGAAATTTATGTTAGAGACAAATGCATTTTCCCCATGCCTCTGTCTCTGCTACTCTGAGTCTCAGTCTTTGCTTTTATAACAACGGTAGGCTTTTTGTTCTGAATGTGTATTCTGATGTCGAATCAGGGATGAGCTCCGACTATATGCCTTCCCATAGTGACTACATGCATAGGGTTTCTCTGAAGAATGACTTCTCTGATGCCTGGTAAAGTCTGAACCACTGCTGAAGGCCTTCCCCCACTTGTTACATTCATAGGGTTTCTCTCCAGTGTGACTTCTTTCATGTAGAATAAGGGACGTGCATTGACTAAAGGCCTTCCTGCATGTTTTGCATGTGTATGGTTTCTCTCCAGTGTGAATTCTTTCATGTTGGGCAAGGTGTGCACTCTGGCTGAAGGCCCTTCCACACTGATCACATTCATACAGTCTGTCTTTAGTATGAATTCTCTTATGTCGAGTAAGAGATATTCGATGGCTGAAGACTTTCCCACATTCCTCACATTGGTAGGGTTTTTCTCCAGTATGAGTTCTCTGATGTTCAACAAGAAATGACTGGTGGCCACTTTACTACATTTATTGCATCCAAAAGGTTTCTCTTCAGAATGAATGTTCTGATGAATTTTAAGGCTGGCAGTTTCAGAAAACATCTTCCCACATTCCTGACATTCAGTTTCTTTTTCCTTGTATGAACTTTCTGGTGTTAAATAAGGGATGAGTGCTGATTACAGACCTTCTCACATTTGTTGCATCTGTACAGTTTCTCCCCATTATGAATTTTTAGATATAGAATAAGGGTTGAAAGCTGCCTGAAGACCTTCTGACATTTATCACATGTATAGGGTTTTTCCAAAGCATGAATTCTCTGATGAAGCATAATGGATGAAATCCTATTAAAGGATTTTCTGCATTTTCTACATTTATAAGGATTCTCTAAAAGGTGACTTCCCTGCTGATTTAAGGCCTTCTCTCCCTCTTGGGTTTTCTCTCCAGTGTGAATTCTTTTATGTACAAGGACTGACCTTACTGAAGCCTCTTGCATATTTATTGCATTCACATCTTTTCTTTCCATTGTGAGTTTTCCTATGAAGTAAAAGGGATGACCTTTGAATGAAGGCTTTCCCACATTTTCTGCACCTGGGGGTATTCTCCACAAGGTGGATTTTCTGATGTAGACTGAGGGACAGGCACTGACTCAAGGCCTCCCCATAGCCAAAGGTTTCCTTTCCATAATGCATTTTCTGATGGAGAATCAGGGTCATTCTTTGAATGAGGCTTTCCCCACATTTGACAAATTCAAGGCTTTTCTTTCCATTGTGAGTTCTCTGATGAAGGATGAGGGCTGAGACCTGTCTGAAGGCTTTTCTACAATTACTACATTCATAAGGCTTCTCTTCAGTATGAGAATTCTGATGGAATTTGAAAGATAAGCTCTGAGTAAAGATTTTCCCACAGTCATTATATTTTAAAGATTTCTTCCCTGGATGCACTTTCTTGAGTTTTATTAGGACTGAATTTTTCTTACAGCCTCTCTTTCCTGGAGGGCCTTTTCGTGCTGCAGAAACTGGTTTCTGATAGATGCGTTGCTTAGGTTTGTAGGAATGATTTGGACGTAACTTCTTGGTCTCACATTTAGACCCTGAGTCTGAAAGATACCAACAAATTAAATATTTGTTTTCTTATTTAAAAAAAAAATTGTCATGTAAGAAGCTAAGTTGAACCGACATAGAAAATTTCCTAGAATATTAAATGAAGAATTTAGTTTGTCAAATGTTACTGCAAAAATGATCCCATTTTATACGCTGAAAATATCTGAAAGCTGTGCATCTAAATAGAAAGCATCCCTCCTGGGAAAAGGATTGTAGTAATATTTTCCTTCATTTTGATTTTTTTGGTCATTGTTTTTGAAGTGTACATGTTCCTTTTGAATATAAAGATTAATAGTCATTTAAGATGACTAAAGTAGCTCTCTGAAATGCTAAAAGAGTGGTGAAAATTGGAAAGTATTAGAAGAGGAATTTAAAATTACTTGAACCCTTTTGATATTTTGCCTGAATTAATATTAAGAAGAAAACAATACTGTGAAAATGAATTTCTTTAGGCTGATAAAATTTGAGGCAGGGTAGGCTTTTTAACTAAATTCCCATTTTTGCAAGAGCCATTCGCAATTCTCTTTTGAAGAGAGAAACCATTAACCTCAAATTCTTTAGTCTGTAAAAATATACTTCAAAAGTGAAAGAGAAAAAAAGACTTTCTCAGACAAATATTGAGGGAATTTGTTGCCAGTAGACTGCCTTGCAGGAAATGTTAAAAAGAGGTCCCCTTAGAGAGAAGGAAAATAGCAGAGATCAGAAACTGGGATGAACAGAGACAGAGGAAGAACACCAAAGAAGGAATGGTAAAGGCAAAAAACCCTCTTATATTTCTTATTCTTAATTGATCTAACAGAGAACAGTATGATCAAAACAATAATACAACAATGTATTTGATTATGTGTGTTTATGCATTTACTTCAATGAAGTGAGTGACAACAATGATACTGGGAATGGGAGGAAGCAATTAGCTTTATTTTGTTATTATAAGGCACTCGTGCTACCCATGAAGTGGTAGAGTGTTATTTGAAAGTGGACTTGGGTTAGTTGTAAACGTATGTTGTAAACTCAAGGGCACCCACTAAAAAAAAAGTGACAACAACAATAAAAGGCATAATTGATATACTAAGAAAGACAGGAAGTAGAATCATGTAAAATGAAAAAAAAATTTTTTAAGAAAAAAATAAAATCACAAAAGGCAGAAAAGGAGTGGATGGCAAAAGGAGAAACAAAGAATAAAGACAACAAAGAGAGAATAGTAACAAATATGGTTACTATATAATCATTTCTGGTATTATACATCAACTATGTCAATAATTACCATGAATGTAAATGGTCTCAATGCACCAATTAAAAGAGATTGTCAGTGTGGATCAAAAACAGGAACCAGCCCTGGCTGGTGTGGCTCAGTGGATTGAGTGCTGACCTGTAAACCAAAGGGTCACTGGTTTGATTCCCAGTCAGGGCACATGCCTGGGTTGCAGTCCAGGTCTCCAGTAGTGGGTGCATGAGAGGCAACCACACATTGATGTTTATCTCCCTCTTTCTCCCTCCCTTCCCCTCTCTAAAAATAAATAGTAAATAAAATCTTAAAAAAAAAAAAAACCCAAACCAGGAACCAACTGTATGTTGTGTATAAGAAACCCACTTTAGATATAAAGTATATGAAATTAATAGTAAATGGCTGGAGAAAAATATACCATACTAATACTAATCAAAACAATAGCCAAATGCTGGAAGCAACCTAGGTGCCCATCAGTAAATGAATGCATCAAAAAACTATGGTACATTTACACAATGGAATACTATGCAGCAGAAAGAAAGAAGGAGCTCCTACCCTTCGTGACAGCATGGATGGAACTGGAGAGCATTATGCTAAGTGAAATAAGCCAGGCGGTGAAAGACAAATGCCATATGATTTCACCTATAAGTGGAACCTAATCAACAAAACAAACAAGCAGGCAAAATATAATCAGAGACATTGAAATTGAGAACAAACTGACAGTAACTAGAGGGGAGGTGGGAGACAATGATGGGGGGTAAGGGGGAAGGGTTTTCAGGAACACCTATAAAGCACACATGGACAAAACCAAAGGGGAGGTAGGATCAAGGGTAAGAAGTGGGAATGGCTGGGGTCGGGGGGAGTGGTGGGAGGAAAATGGAGACAACTGTACTTGAACAACAATTTTTTAAAAGTTAACAAAAAAGAAAGCAGTAGTAGCTGTATCAATTTTAGACATAGCAGACTTAAAAACAAGGAAAGTTAGCATAGATAAAGAGGGGTGTTACATAATGATAAAGGAGTCAATTCTTCAGGAACATGTAACAATTCATAATGCATGTGCCTAACACACCACCAACTTAACTGAGACAAAAACTGATTGATCTACCAGGAGAACCAGACACATCTACTCTCATAGCTGGAAGCTTCAGTAGCTCTCTTGGAAATGGACAGCTCCAGCAGGCAGAAAAAGTAAGGACTCAACCACACCACCACTCAATTGGGTATAATTACAGCTACAGACAACTTCATCCAATAATAGCAGAATCATATTCTTCTCAAGCTCCCATGAAGCAGTCACCAAGGCAGAGCACATTCTGGACCATAAAACACACTCTAACCAAATTCAAACTGAAAACTACAAAAGATTGCTAAAAGTAACCAAAGAAGATATAGCTAAAGGGAAAGACACTATATGCTTGTGGATTGGAAGACTTAATATTGTAAAAGTGACCAAATGATTGAAGTGATCTACAGATTCGATGCAATCCCTGTCAAAATCCCAATGGCATTTTTTTTGCAGAAAATAGATAAAAAGCCCTAAAACTCACATGGAATCTCAAGGGACCCTGAATAGCCAAAAACAGTCGTGAAGACTGTTGGAGAAGAATAAAGTTGGAGGCCTCACACTTCCTGATTTCAGAACATACTACAAAGCAACAGTAATTAAGATGGTGTTGTAGTGACATAAAGACAGACATACAGAACAATTGGAACAGAGATCCCAGAAACAAACCCTTGCAAATCTGGTAAAACGATTTTCAGAAACAGTGCCAAGATTGCACAACGGGAAAGGGCAGTGTTTTCCACAAATGGTGCTGAGAAAACAAGATACCTACAAGCACAGGAATGCAGTAGAACCCTTACTTTCCACCAAATACAAAAATTAGCTAAAAATGGATTAAAGACCTACACATAGGATCTAAAATTATTAAACCCCTAGAAGAAAACACAGGGGAGAAGCTCCAGGATTTTGGATTTGGCACTGATTTTTTAGATATGACACCAAAAGCACAGGGAACAAAATAAAAAATAGGCAAATAGGACTAGATCAGACTTAACTTCTGCATGTGAGAGGAAGCAATGAACAGTGAAAAGGCAACCTGTGGAATGGGAGAAAGTACTTGCAAATCTGATAAGGGGTAAATATACAGACTACATATGGAAATTCCACGACTCAGCAACAAAAGACAACCCTACTGGAAATGGGCAAAGGACTTTAACAGACACTTCTCCAAAGAAGATAGACAAATAGCCAATCAGCACATGAAAAGACACTCAACATCACTAATCACTAGAGAAATGCAAATCAAACCCACAATATCACCTCACACCCATAAGGATGGCCACCATAAACAAAACAAAACAAAATCAACAACAGAAAATAACTGTTGGCAAGATGAGAAGTCCAAACTCTTAGGTACCATTGGTGGACGTAAAAAATGGGCAGTCATTGTTGAAAACAGTATGGAGGTTTCTCAGAAAATTCAAACTAGAACTACCATATGATTCCGTGATTCCACTTAAGGTACATATCCAAAGGAACTGAAATCAGGCTCTCACAGTGATATCTGCACACACATGTTCACTGCAACATTATTCACAATAGCCAAGAGGTGGAAGCACTGACACGTGAATGGATTTAAAAATTATGTACAGACATCCCTCAGTATCCTTGGGGGACTGATTCCAGGTCCCCCACGGACTCTAAAATCCATGGATGCTCAAGTTCCTTATATAAAATGACAGTATTTGCAATATAACCTACACAATCCTCCTGTAAACTTTAAATCATCTCTAGATTATGTATTACACCTAAACCATAAATGCTGTGTAAATAGTTACTATACCGTACTGTTCAGAGAATAATGACAAGGAAAAAAGTCTGTGCCGTTTAGTACAGAAGCAACCATCGTACAATGCAACATATTTTTCAAACATTTTCAATCCACAGTTGGTTAAAACCATGAATGTGGAACGGGATATGGAGGGCCGGCTGAACATACATACAATGGAATATTACATAACCTTTAAAAAGAAGGAAATCCTATCACGTGCTATGCCATGGATGAATCTCAAGGAAATTAAGCTCAGTAAAAGAAGCCAGTAAGTAAAGGTCCAATACTGTATGATTCTATTCATATGAGGTACCCACAGTTGTCAGAATTGTGGAAACAGAGAGCAGAATGCGGGTGACTAAGGGCACAGACTTTCAGTGTTGCAAGATGGACAAGTTCCAGAGATCTGCTGCATGACAACGTGAATGCATAACTGTACATTTAAAAATGGTTAGGATCGTATACTCAATGTTACACCCTCCCCCCCCAACAATTAAAAAACCTCACAGAAGTGTAAAAAAAAACCCCACACAACTTGACCAACCAAAGAGGAATCTGTTAGAAAAGGGAATGAGTTCTTACAAAGTAGTGAAAATGAATAGTTATGGAAGAGGTTTTTCTTTTTTTTTTTGAGGAGTGAAGAAAATGCACATTAGGACATTATCATTAGAGGTGCTATCATTAAAGAGGTTGGAGTGCACTTTCTCTGAGGGTAAACATGGAGGCCGAGGCAGGGAAAGGGGTGGGTAGGGATGATGGTATTATGATCTCAGCTCCTGAGACTAGAAGCTGGGGTTCACACCCAGCTCTGCTGCCACCTCCTAGCTGGGCAACCTTGGGCAAGTCACTACAGCTCTCTGGTCCACAGTTTCTTTGTCTACAGAATAGGAGTAATAGTTCCTGCCTTACAGCATTGTTGGGAGAAGGCTGTGTTTACAGGGGTGGCTGATACCTAGTAAAGGCTTATAAAATGTTAGTTATTCTCCCTTGGGGTGGGGATGGATCATACTGCAGAGACTTAACTTTCTGCCCAGGAGGTGGGGAAGCGGCTCTCAGGTATTACCTCACAGGGTGGCCCCCTCCCACTGGCATGTGCTCTGATACAGGACTTCTTAGAGCATGTGCTCTAAGCCCTGGCTGTCACTCACCCAGGCCCCCGCGTCTTCTCGCTGGTTCCATCCAGGGCGCTTTCCCCTTCTCCAACAAAGTGATCACATTTGGCCTCCGATAAGAAAGTCCTGCAAACAGGACAAACATGGGAATTGATGTGATGTGGGTGCCACGACATCGGAGCAGAGCCTTGTGTCAACAGCTGGGATGGAGACTCATCAGCACAAAGGGAACTCAGAGGACCAGAAGGGCAGTCGGAGAACGAGGGGGGTGAAAATCCAGGTACAGACAGCAGAGTTTTTCCTTCCTAACTCTACAAAGCCAGCTGTTTTCCTGAAAAGCAGGAGCAGAAACTCCTGAGACTGGTCACTGAGTTGCTGCCTTTCGGCTCCTGACCCCCCCTTCTCTGAGCTGTTTTTGATATGGGGGGCTCTGCAATCCACACCTCTCCTTCTCCAGCCATGCTCTGGGAATGTCCACCAGTAGGGGCTCTGGTGGTTTCAATTTCTGCTTTCCTCTTTCCCATCCACCCCCAGAACCAGCTTCATCTTGCCCTGTCAGGAGTACAGAACCAGGCAATGTGACCCAATCCTCCTACACAAGGTTGTGTCCCTCTGAGTCCTGAAAGCCCTAGACTCTCCTCTTGCCCCGTGAGGGTGGCTGCGTCCTGCCTGACCACCTCTGCATCACCCTAGGGTCCACTAACCACCTTTTACCAGTACCTGTTGATTACTGATATTAAATTCTCTGTCTTAACACAAGTGAGGTGTCCTCAAAACATTGCATACACAGCTACTATATGACCAGCAAGCAATTTCACTTGTAGCTACATACCCAAATGCAATATGCATCCATACAAAAACTCATACACAGATGTTCACAGCAGCATATTCATAAGAGCTGTGGAGTGGGAACAGCCTGAATGCCTATCGACTGATGGGTGGATAAACAAATGCAGTCCATCCACACATTGGAATGTTACTCGGCCATAAAAAGTAATGAGGCACTGATACCCAGTGCATGTGGATGGACCTCGAAAACATGGCGGTCAGTGAGAGAAGCCAGACACAAAGGCTAGATACTGTGTGACTCCATTTCTACTAAAGGCCAAGAACAGGCAAAACCATAGAGACAGAGAGTGGAAGAGTGTTTGCTTCATCTGGGGGGATTAGTGAACGGGGGGAAATGAAGAGTGATGCAAATGGGCATGGGCTTTCTTTGGGGGGATGGTGGCAGAATGTTCTAAAATGACTGTGCTGATGGACATGTGCTCTGCCAATACAATTAAAACCACTGAGTTGGACACTTGATATGGGTGAATTGTACAGTGTGTGCATTCTATCTCAATAAAGCTGTTAAAAAGAAAATAAACCCAGACTGGAGCAGCTTCTGTTTTCCAGGCCAGACTGGCTGGTTCCCATCCCTCAAAGGGCAGCTGTGGACTGCGGGGGAACCTTACCGAGAGAGACCAGGTGCCGGTAGTTCTCCAACATGACATCTTCGTACAGATGCTTCTGCACGGGGCTCAGCCTCTCCCACTCCTCCAGGGAGAAGTAGATGGCCAAGTCTCTAAATGTCACTGGTGCCTGAAATGGAAAACCCCACGTCCTGTCATGGTGGGCTCGTGTTCCCATGTGACAGCAGCAGACAGAGGACTTGTCCCAAACGTAGGAAAGACAAGGGGCAAGGGAGCTACTCAGGACAAATCTGGGGGTGCTGAGGCCAGAAGGGGCAGGTATATTAACATCAATAAAACACAGTGCAGCATGATATTTAAGACTGTGTTGCATAAAAAGTGTATCATGTAGAAACAAAGCGACATTAGGAACTTAGCTCTGGAGAGCAACACGGAATCTGCCTGTGCCTCAGCAGGTCCCGCCTGGGCAGGCATCTCCATCGTGGGAAATCGGGGGCTGTCACCTTCCCTCTGGGGAGGGTATTTCTCCCAATGATGCTGGCAGGGACCCTCGAGGTGCTGAACCAACAGGGGAGTAGTCACGTGCACACTGAGAAAAAAGGATAGCAGGCTCTTCTCAGCTCCCACCCTCTGTGGTGATGGGAGGAACCTGGGGACCAGGTCTTGGTTGGATCTCCATTGGGCAGGAAGTGTCCCTGGAGGGAAAGCAAATGGTCCACGACTCACAAGATAGAACTTTCCCAAAGGAAGAGGAAGGGCTGCTTACCTTGGCCTTTCCTCCTGCAGCAGGCATCCTTTTTTCCCCTCTGAGAGTCCTCACCTGGGGAGGGGCAGCAAGCTGGGAAGGTGGGGCTGTGGGAGAACAGAAGTCAGGAGGCTCACTGGCCTCTGGGTGGCCCTGGAGTCTCTACAAGGACCGTAGGCATGCCACCAGCCCCTGTGACAAGTATGCCCTGGAAACAAGGCTTGTGCAACCTAGAAATGGAGGGTTTGATTTTATGTTATCTCTGTGAATTTATTATTAAAATAAAATACGAAAATTACCAAGTTAAATTGATTTTTAAACTAAAATTGAAAATGGATCCTCAATTCAGCTACTATAAAACTTTAAGGTATGGCCCTGGCTGGTGTAGCTCAGTGGATTGAGTGCGGGCTGGGAACCAGACGGTCCAAGTTCGATTCCTGGTCAGGGCACATGCCTGGGTTGCGGGCCAGGTCCCCAATGAGGGCCATGTGAGAGGCAACCATACATTGCTGTTTCTCTCCTTCTCTGTCTCCCTCCCTTCTCCTCTCTCTAAAAATAAATAAATAAAATCTTTAAAAAAAAAACAAAAAAACGTTAAGGTATGTTCGGAACAACTGGAGTGTGTGAATCCACTTCTCCAATGATAAACTTTATGAAATTTAAATACAGATCAAATATCTGCAGTGAACATGACCCATCCAGATGGAAGGGTGCTGTGGTAAGACATACACTGGCTTTGAAGACTCGTACGAGAAAAAGCATGTAAACCTTGTCACTGCTAACTGTTTAGATTGATTACAAGCTGAAACTATAATGTTTCAGATGTACTGAGTTAAATAATAACGTGTATTATTAACTAACTTTAAGGATTAATTTGGTTTTATCTTTTACTCTTCTCCACGTGTCTCCCAGAAATTTTAAATTGTCTTGCACTGGTGGCAGGGGACAGCGCTGCCCTGTCCTATGGAGTTTACACCATTCTGCCGCTCCAGTTTGATCACTGTACCTGCTGCTCCCCGTCTATGTGTGTGGTTACACGGGTCCCCACCAGGATGGGCTCCACCAGGCAGGTGCCTGACTCCGGCTCACTGGCCCCCTACCTGGCTGACAGCTCCAGCCCGGAGCAGTGCACAGGGAATCTGCATGGACTGACTCAGGGACCAGCCCTGAACGCTTCTGGCCCACAGATGGTCAGTGGCAGGATCAACTGCTCCATGCAGAGTCCGCATCATGGAGCACTTCTGCCCGCAGTCCCCCCAAGCCCTCTGAACTTGTCTTCTGCGGAAGGGCAGGTCTGCAGAAGGCAGACGTAGGGTATGCATTTTATTCCCAAAAAATCTGAAATCCAGAGAATAGTGCAATGAATACTTGACCACTCTTCACCCAATATTCACCTTTTCCTTACTGAAAAAAAGAAAACAAGCTAAAAAACAAACAAACAAACAAAGTTAAAAAAATCATTTTAAAGTAAGTTGTGGCCATGACGGCAGCTCACCCCAAATGCTTCAGCCACATGTCTAGAGCACCATCGTCACACCCCGTGCCAACAACAGTGGACACGTTGTAGAAAGCTCTGAGATTGTTCTATGAGGGAGGCACAGCCAGAGGCAGTCTGGGATATGGCATGACAGGTGTTTCCCTCTCTCAGTATTTGAGTTCTTTTCTCCCTTGAGAGTTGGGGGAAGGGATGAGGAATCAAACCAAGACCATAATTAAGTTCCAAGTTAGATAACGGGTCTGTTCTGATTCAAAATGTGAATCATGAGACAGCCTTGTACTATTTAAGGGAAGCCAGGCTTACTACATGTCTCTCTCTCTTCATAAAGCAGACAGCAGTGGTAAGTAAGAGGTTAACTGTTAGTAAGATGAATAAACTGGAGTGCTTACATGGGCCAGGTGCCTCTCCACACAGATTACTGTTTAATTCTTGCTCTGACCCTGGGCCAGGCACTGTTCTCAATGCTATTTCCAGATGAGGAGAGGGATGCACAGGGTGGAAATCACATGGCCAACGCCACAGCACAGGGCAGTGGCAAAGCTGGGATCCAAGCCTGGGTATTGGCTCCTGGACTGCTGGCTAACCTTCCGGGTTTGAGGGAAGAGCGGGCAGCCTGGTGTTGCGTTAAACACATCGCTCTGGAGTTGGACCACCTGGGTGCGACCATGATTTTCATTAACCGTGTGACCTTGGGTGAGTTATTTAAGTGCCACCATTTCCTCCTGTTAAATAAGGACCACACAGGACTACTTCTAAGACTGAAGGTACACATACCCTTAATCCAGCAACCCCATTTCTGGCCTTTGTCAAGTGCCCTTGTGCTGTGTGAGATGACAGGCTGTGGCAGGGTTGATAAGAAGGGTGGGCACCTGGAGCCAGGTTGTCTGGATTCAGCTTCTAACTCTGCCACTGTATGACCTCACACTAACTCTGGTCCTCTGTATGACCTCATACTCTCTATGTCCCCCGGGGCCTCGCCTTCCTCAACTGTAAAATGGGGCAAATAACAATGACTCCACAGGACTATTGTGACTGAATAAGTGAAATCATGCAACACATAGCAGTGCACTGCTAAATGATCGTCAGTCATGAATCGATTGGGAGCAACCCGCCAGCCGACCAGTAAGAAAACAGCTAAGTGACCGTTATGTGCACATATGGGACACCCTGTGACATGAAAAAGATAAAGGTGGCACTACAGGAGTGGTTTTTCATTGGAGATTTTCCCCCCAGGGGACACTTGCAATATTGGGGGACATTTTTGGTTGCAGTAGGGGGTGGCCAGGGAAGCTGCTCAACATCCTGCAATGCACAGGATGACCCCACAGTAAAGAATGACCTGGCCCAAATGTCAACTGTGCCAAGGATGAGGAACCTGCTCTATGAACTGTGTGACGTGACCTCCAAGAGACAGTGCAATGATGGGGCGGAAAGTACAGAAAAACTTCAGGAAAACGAAACATGGGGTACAAACTCATGAGTTTGCAAAGGCCTAGACAAGCTCTGGAAGGGTAATCAAGAAGCTGGTGGCAGTGAGCGTCTCTACGGAAGGACCCTGGGGTCACCTGGCAGGGGACGGAAACCCAACCCTTCATCTTCCCCATCTACACTTCGGCCTTTTGTACCACGCGTGTGTGACTACCTCATCGAAATACCACCATCGCAAATGAAACCAAGAGGCTGGATCGACACCGCAGGGCACAGCAGTACAGCCGGCCTATCTTCCAAGTCCCGGACCACAGGGTGGGAAAGGGCTTTGGAAAGCACAAAGCTAAATTCTTGGTCCTAAGGCAAGAAAGGCTGGAACCTGGAGGGAAACGAGCTTCAAAGAGTTACTGGACAGTAGCTGTGGCTCCCCTCAGGGGCACACAACTAGGGTTCCCTCAGCTCCTGCACCTCTCTGATCCCAGAAGGCTGTGCTGGGCACTGAGTTGGGGATGCAATCTGACACCTGAAAGCCAGCCATTTAATGCACAGGCGGTCCCTACTTCCTTTCAGCCAGGGCCTGCCAAATATTCGAAGACTGCCCCTTCCATGAACCTTCTGGCCCTGGGGCCACTGACATCCAAAGACACTTGCTCTAAAGACCCAAGTCCAGCTACAACAGAATATGCAAGTGCAGCACACGAACATGGGCCCGGCCATTTCTCTTTGCATGAGAAGAGACTTCCTCACCTGCAGGATGAAGCTGGGAACATCCCTACTGAAGGGATGCACAGCTGTCAGGACCGCCTTCGCTAAGACATGGAAAGCTCTGGTCACTCACCTCCTCCTCTCTCCACCAAATTAATTTCTTTCACTCCCAGAAGCCCCAGTGGAGCCCACTAGCTCTCAGAGCTGTAGCTGTGTTTGTACATCAGAATCTCTTGGGAGCTTTTTAATAAATAGTGATGGCTGTGCCCCACACCAGATCAATTAAATCAGAATCTCTAGGGACTGAATCTATTCCTTTTTTTTTTTTAAAGTTTCACAAGGTGACACTCAGGCAAAGCCATTTTTTGTAACCACTGCCCCAGTCTCTGAGCCTCAAGGGTGGGGCTGGATTTCAACAATGGAGGAGAAAAGACAAGGGATAAAAGGATTGACGGTCATTGATGGTGGCCATTTCTGGCTTTGGAGTTGAGTGAGACGCCCATGGGAAGCCTGGGTGTTGAATCTGAAAACAGCACCTGCCATTGTCCCATAATCCCTTCACCGTACTTTGCTTTCCAAGATACTTATTGCCACCTGTTGTGAAATTGTGTCTCTCTACTAAATGCAAGTTCCAGGTGAGTAAGAACCTCATCCATCCTGTTGGTTGACCAGCCCCGCCACGCAGGCACATGACTACTGAGTGAGTGAGTGCCTCTTACAGCCTACCTGGGCTGCAGGCCACAGACAGCCTGTCACATCTCAGGACATCATCCCTTTATGACCTCTCCCCTCCAGCTCCCTTGCTCTTCTCCCTTCCTTATGCTTTGGGACTGCCCGTGGCGTGCCCTCGTCACAGTCCTGTACGCCAATGATTCTCAACTGGGATGATTTTGCTGTTCGGTTGACACCTGGCAGTGTCTGGAGACATTTTTGCTTTCACAACTGGGGATAGCGTGTGCTACTGGCATCTGGTGGGTAGAGGCCAGGGATAATGACAAACCTCTTACAGTACATAAGAACCCCCCGCCCCCACACTTCAATTATCTGGTTCAAAGTATCCACAGTGAGGAGGCTGAGAATCGGTCTGACATAGCTGTCTCCAGTCCATGTTATGGGGAACCCCCCCACCCCCCACTGGCCCAGCCACAACCCAGCTCAGGCCCTCCCCCTCCACAAGCTCCCTAGGGCCATCTCCATTCAGGAAGACCTCCTGGCCTCCCCTCCCTCACCCTGCTCTAGCCCTCCCAGGACACTGACCAGAATATTCGGAATCTAAGCTCAGACCTAGGCTTTCACGCTACCTTATCTTTGTCTTGAAACCTTTACTCTGGGGCTCTACTTTTTGCTTTTCTTCCTGTGGCTTTTAGTCTCTGGGTATCCTTGCGATCGTCGTTTAATGCATTGCGTGCGTGTGTCGGTCTTGTTCCACTCAGCGCTCAGCCCAAGCCTGGGACTGGCACCATCATTTCCATTTTGTGCGTAAAGCCGACGGCAGTGATTTAAGTGACCGCTCCCCGCTAGTGAGGGATGACACCGGAGTCTCAGAGCCTCAGAGTCCTCAGGTTCGCTCTGCCCTCCCTTCAACCGCGCACAACCCGATGCGGGTTCCGTTACTGGGCGCTGCTGCTCAAACCGGAGAGGTCTGACCCTGGGCTTCAAGGACGAGTGCCCAGGGTCAAGCTCCAAGATAAAACTCCTGCAGCATCACCACTGCACCCCGACCTCTGCACAGGGTCAGAGAAAACAACCACCGGCCCCACAACCACTCCCTACACAGTGCTAAGTAAGCGCAAGATCTCTGCCCGGTGTCTCTCCTGTTATCCCATTTAATTTTCCCATCACCCAGGCAGGCGCTGGGGTCATCCTACTTCTCCCAGGAGACAAGCCTCGCACAACGGCACACACGCAGTTTTCCCCGAGGCTCATCGCGCCTGTGCAGCGCTTGGAATCCTCCCCACGGGGTCCCGCTTCCAGTTACAGGCGGATACACACAGGGAGAGCACAACCACACACTCGCAACTGAAAAACCACGGACACTGGGTCGCACAGTCACCCAGTCAAAACACCCCAGGCTGTGAGAGACGATGGGCACAGCCCGTCTCTCTCTCTCACACACACACACACACACACACACACACTCAGGCCCACACTCACATGCCGACTCCAGCCCCACAGGTGCAGTCACTTCTCTCTTACGTGTAAACAACACAGACCACAGTGAGACGCAAGGTCCTGAGAGACGCCCCTGCCGCCACCGCGACAGACTCCGACATACACACACACACACACACACACACACACACACGCGCGCGCGCGCGCGCGCCCACCTACCCTCTTCTCACAGCACACGGACGCCATCACACGTTTCACACAGTCCCAGCCCTTCACCTCACTCGCAGCCCACAAGGCGAACACACGCGACTGCACGGCACCCACAGACGCACAGCCCGTTGCAGGCGGAAAGGCCCACGCGTCTTCAAGATCTCACGGAGCCTCACGATGCCAGGCAACTTCGGGGGCGAGACCCCACGCAGCCTCACGACCCGACGCGGCCTCACGACCTCACGCAGTCGCGGGCGCACAGACACTCACATTCAAGCTCGCCTCCGTTCCGCCTGCGCCCACCCTGACAGCTGCGCGGGCACCCCACACTCCCTACTCCTCCGCACCCCGCCACCTCACTCGCGAGACCGCCCCAAGGCCTCCTCCTTAGCGCGAGGCCCCACCCCCAAACAAAACCACGCGACGCGAGGGCGTCCGCTCGCCCTACTCCCCGGACTTTCCACAGGTACCAACATGAGGCCCCGCCCCTCTCGTACGGAACCTCCAGCACGCACGCAATCGGAGCCGTCCAGGGGGGCGTCACTGCCCGCGCGCCAGCCGAGGCCCCGCCCCTGCGCCGACGCACGTAACACGCGCGGCCCCGCGCACAGGTCAGAGCGGGGTCCTCCGGAGAGATCTCGTAGCAGTTCTCAGGAGCTGCGGCGCCTACCTTGTTCTGTTCAGCCAGATCCAACCTCCGTGGCTCGCCGCCGTTCTCGGCTTCCGCGTCTTTGTGTTCCCGGCCAGGCGCTTCTTGTCCCACTGCCCCACCCGTAGGTCCCGGGGGCCCTGCAGACCTAGGAGTATCCCATAATAAGTCCTGCACAATGCCAGAATGCTTCACTTCGCTGATGTCTACCTGGACAACAGTGTTCCAAAAAAGGGAAGCTGCCCTGGCTAGGTGGCTCAGTTAGTTGGAGCATGGTCCGCACCTGCATCGTGCACCGAAAGGCTGAAGGTTCGATTCCCGTTCAGGGCACATACCTAAGTTGTGGTTTGACACCCAGTCCGGGCATGTACCGCAGGCAACTGAGCGATGTTTTCCTCTCTCTTTCTCTTCTTCCCCTCTCCTAAAGTCAATAAATATATCCTCAGGTAAGGATTAAAAAAAAAAGGGAGAAGCCTAACCTACCCCAATTGGCTAACCCCAGCAATGTCCGTGTCCTCCAGCCAACTGGGCCAGAGCAGCTGTCAGTCTTGTTCCTCAGTGAGCTTCCTCCTCATTCGGTAGTCCACACTGCAGTCTACTAATCCTTAATCCTATATTTCATACACAGATTTGATTGTTGCACCAGGAAGATAAGGAGTATCCAAAGCAGAGAGCTGCCAGAGAATGTCTGAACTCCACCAGGAGTGTGAGTGCCACCCCCGCCCTCCAGCCTCCGTTTCCCAAGGAAGCAATGCCCACAGAGAGTGCATTGCAAGGACACGTGACTCATAGCCTCTCTGTGACACACACTCTATGTCTGACTTTCCAAAAGCCAAATATCCATGTTTTCCTCCTACTGAGATGAAGCTGAGATTGAACCTGTGACTGGGTACCTGAATATAAAATATAAGAGAGCCCTGGCTGGTGTAGCTCAGTGGATTGAGTGCGGGCTGGGAACCAGACGGTCCCGGTTCGATTCCCTGTCAGGGCACATGCCAGGGTTGCAGGCGGGGTCTCCAGTGAGGGCCATGTGAAAGGCAACCATACATTGCTGTTTCTCTCCCTCTCTGTCTCCCTCCCTTCCCCTCTTTCTAAAAAAATAAAATATAAGAGAAAGAGAAAGTGTTCTGGGAGGATTTAGGGAGGAGATTTCTTTCTCTGGGCCAGTCCTATGGGACCATCTGCTCTGGCCTTTGAATGAGCTGAGAGGACTTACGACCCCCAGCAAAGACAGCCCTATAACCAGACATTCCAGGGCTCTGAGCCCCCTGCTTCTTCCAACCAAGGATAACAAAATGCTGGGGCCGTTTTTGTGTGTGATAAAAGCATTGTTTCAGAAGCGTTCCTCGGGGATCCCATTATGGGTAGCCATGTCCGACACTTCGGTTATTTACACCTGTTCCAAGCATATTGGGAGAAAATATGGTTTAACCACTAAGCAAACCCTTGGGCCTCTGCACAGCTGTAGTTTTATAGTATTTGCATTTTTTCTTTGCACTCTTCAATCCTCTCACATCACCCCCTCTCTGTGTCACTTCTTGTGTATGAAACGGTAATGACTACTGCTCTTTACAACGGCTCTTCTTTCATTCTGTTTTCTAAGTGTCCTCCACCTCAATTCATGGCACCCACATGTGGGAGGGGGGAGCGAAATGGAAAACAAAGAGCTTCAAATCAAAGGACATCAACGATATTCAATATGTACAGAACAAGTGTTCCAGCGAACAGGCAGGGACTATCAACCTGGATGTTTAAAAAAAAAAAGTCCTGTTTTAAGACAAACTGCTCATATGCAGGGATATTTAAAGATACCAACAAGTTGACCATAACAAAAAACTTGGTAAAATTTGTACCACATGTCTCCATCTGTTTGGGCTGCTATTACAAAAATACCATAAACTAGGTGGCTGAAAGACAACAGAAATGTATCTTTCACAGTTCTAGAGGCTGAATGTCCAAAGTCAAGGTAGTGGTTCACTTGGCGTTGGCTGAAAACCCACTTCCCAGTTCACAGATGGTGCCTGACTGAGCGTCCTCACTGAGAGGAAGGCGTACGGCTCTCTCTGGGGTCCCTTGTTTAGGGGTGTTATGCTCATGATGATGGATACCTCAGGACCTGTCACCTCCCAGAGGGCCCACCGTCTAGTACCACCACCTTGAGGATATCAACGTATGATGATGGAGGACAAAAATCAAGTCCATTGCACCGGGCAAATACTAATCAAGATAATGCTTATTTAGGGCTACTGATCATCAGACAAGGTAAACCTTAAGGCGAAACATTACACTTGGAGGCGAGATACAGCACGATAAAGTCAACAGGGTGAATTTCCCAGCCCCCCCCAAAAAAGACTCTAAATTCTGAATGTTTTAAATGAAAACTTCCTTCTCAAATATGCAACAAACAAGCAAATGAAACAGAACAGCAACAAAACCTTAATCAACTATAAAGAGAAGAAACAACCACTTTTCTCTGGGGTGTGGCACGCCCACAGCACAGTCATTGATAGAACAAGAGCTTGGTCCCATGGGACCTGGTTTTCTCTGCGTGCAGTGCTGGGATTACAGCAGAAACCCTGTCATAGGGTGACTGTATTTCTTGTACATCAAACCCCTTAGGACACAGCCTTGCAAAGTGCTTGGCCCCCCTGCCCTGCCACATCGTTATACCTGACCTTGTGTATTTCATTTTACTGCACCTTGAGTTCATTTCTTGAACACAGTGCATTCATGGTAAAGGTCCTACCTTAAGGAACCCATGCACCTCTGGAACCACCCAGGCTAAGTCCTTTTCCCTCACATCCACATGTGAAGGAAATGACAGCAGGGATGTCATCTGGTGACATACAGCGATGCCATGGGTAGATTGAACTTCACGATGGGGGTATTGACAGTGAGGATATTAGGCAAGTGCTATAGGTCAAGGCTTCACTCCACCTCGAGCCTCTTGTTATATATTTACCAGAAAACTCAATAAAAGCCTGGAAAGCAGTTCAAGTTTGTGACACTAATCTGCACAGGACAACAGGGCACCACAGGGCAAGGGATGGGTACAATCTGGACTTAGTCCCTGGCCGCAGACCATCTCTGGACTGATACGGTTGCTTCTCTAATTCTTCGTGGGGCTGGGGGTGAGTTGGAGGCTCCCAAAAGCCATTCCTTCTGCAAGCAGTGCTCCCTCCACCCCTTTATTTTGGCCAACTCCAGCTTCTGTGCCAGTGCTCAGGCCAACAGTCACATCTTCAGGCTGGACTTTGCTGA
>PVJI01012348.1:0-52003 GCA_004026765.1 Micronycteris hirsuta | reverse complement strand
AGGTGGTTGCCTTCAAGGTGCTTAGAATACCGGCTTGAAGTACTTAGACCCAGAAAACATCGCCAAAAAGGTCGTGGTAAGATGGCCAGAGTCTCACATAATTTCTTTAGCCCTTGTGTTCTGGGTACAAAGTCAGACCTTCCGTGAGAAGGACTTTCTGCAGAAGGGGGTGGCTGAGAGGAAGGCCGGGTCTGAGCTGCTGGTCAGAGAAGGGAGGGCACGTAACAGCAGCAGGGCTTGGTGAGGTCGAGCCGGACTGGAGAGTACTGGAGGGTGAGTCGTATACACTGACTCAGCCATTAGGTTCTTTTTTTGGTAGACAACCGAGGTGGCTAAAGGTTAGCTATTCTCTCATACCCCTAATGCCAGTTTCTAATGAATGCAGATAGCAGGCTAGATTTTTTTTTATGTCTTTTGTGTGTTATCTACTAAACAAATGCCTATTCACAAAAGACACAGGGGATCCAACCTGTACCACTGATGAGGTCCCCGTTCTCTGGGCTGCATGTGTTCCCGTGTGACTAGGTAACAGCCTTTTCGAGGCAGGCCCCATCTTTGCGATATCCTCTGCTTGGCCCCAGGATGCTGAGGGGCCCAGCCCTCGCTCCGCCCTGAGGGGTGACTGCAGACTGCGCTAGATCCCTATTCCCTGTACAAGAGTGGTGGTATTTCTGAGTGTTTTTGCCAGTGCAGGTATCTTGAAGACCTTTAGTTTTGACGGAACCGATTTCTGACATTTATCACGGAGGTTTTGGAAGCCACTGTTTTTACCAATAAAGGGCCACCCTTGACTCTGAGTTTGCTGATGTGCACCGAGCAGGCCGGTGGCTGTGGCCAGGGAACAGGCCCTCGCCTGGCGGTCCTGCTGGAGTACTGGCTTCTTGGCTGTGACTCCATCTGATCACTGCTGGACTGTCCATTTTTTATTAGGGCAGCTGACGCTTCTACTGTTGTGACTTAAATGAACAGGCACATACACAGTATCACTCAGTCGCTGATGAAAATATTTTAGAAGCATTCCAGACAGTGTAATAAACGGTTGGTGGGCCAGGGAGGATTTGTTACAGAGTGCCCGGAAGGGCAGACTGCATATATTGGATTTGTGAGAGAACAGATCTGTAACAGTTATTGCTCGCCTCCAAAACTTTGGGGAAAAAACAGTCAAGTTGACTACTGCACTGATTCTGAAGGAAATCTTGCCTTCTACTGGCTCTTTGAGGCAGCCCTGTTCCAGTAATCAGCCAGACTGCCCGCTGTCCTGCTAACCCGCAATGAGGCACTGCGGGGGGTATTGACTTTCAAAGGCTATGGCGGCGCCTTCATCTGTGCCATTTCCTCTGAAACAGAAGTTATTTTCTCTCACAACTGTGCATCATATTTGTAATAGCTTATTGATCAAAGCCAGGTCCACTTTCAAAGTTGGGAGGGAACCATGTGCCTCTTCCCTGTGAGTTTTCCATCAGAAGGCACTGTCTGGCCGACCCAGCTCTTCCGCATGAGCCATTGTGCATCTGTGCTGGACCCCTTGCTCCCCGTGCACTCAGTCATGCTTAGACACAAGAGAGCAAAGGGCTTCGGTCTAAAGGGACAGGGGGAGCCGAATTCCTTGCCCTGGGTGACTCAGAATGCTCTTTGTCACTCTTAGGCATACTTCTGCTCATCAAGAAATAACCTACCGTTATGTGGTTTTCTCTAATTATAATAGCTGCTTATGTGGACCACTTTTTGGCATTCATGTTTTAAATTTTAGAAAAATGTTAAATCTTAAGCATAGCAAGCCTGCAAGCCTCATTCTCATGCTTTTGGGTGGAAGTTAGTGTAAGACAACTATGCTTTGTATCTCGGCCAGAAATGTACTAACTGAACCGCACAAAGAAACCTGCTGTGCGGTGGTTTCATTTACGAGGGGGCCTCCTGGCACGGCTGCTGACGACATTGTTTAGGAGTCTCCAGTGTCTAGTAACTCTGTTTCTAACCTGCCTTAATACTCCAGGTGACCAGAGTAGGATTAAGTTAATTTACACAGTTTGCTAGGCTGCCATAACAAAGTATCACAGATGAGGTGCCTTAAACAAGAGCAATTTATTTCTTCACAGTTCTGGGGCCTGGAGTCCAAGATCAAGGTGGAGGTTTAGTTTTCTTCTGAGGCCCCTCTCCTTGGAATGCAGATGGCTGCTTTGTTACTATTTGTCATGTGGCCTTTTCTCTGTATATCCCTGGGGTCTCTTTATGTGTGTTATATTTCCTCCTCTTTTTTTGAATCCTTACCTGAGGATATGATTTTATAGAAGGATGGAGGGAGAGAGGGAGAGAAACATCAATTGGCTGCCTCCCGTATGAGTCCCAGCTGGGGATGGAATGTGTGACCTAGGTACATGGGGACCGGGCCCGCAGCCCTTTTGGTGTGCAGGGCAATGCTCCAACCAACAGAGCCACCCCTCCAGGGCCACAGCTTCTCTCATAAGGACACCAATCAGATTGTATTAGGACCCATGCTAAAGACCTTGTTTTAACTTAATTACCTCTTTAAAGACCTAATGTCCAAATACAGCCACATTCTGAGGTATTAGGGGTTAGGACCTCAACATAGGAATTTTGGGAGACCATAATTCAGTCCCTAAGACTTCCTTTAGTACAGATATTAATAGGGATCATCCCCACTCCCTCCCACCTGTCAGGAGTCATCATACTTCAAAGTTCCCTGAGCTCCTACAGGCTGTTAGGTGCTACATGGCCGGGTAGTTCTTAAACCTGTCTGATCTGTGGCTCTGGGCGGCTTCTACAGGTACACACGGGACCCGCCTTCCCCTCCCTCCCAGGGTCTTGTGCAGTTGACGGGTCTTAAGACTCTATATTGCTTTTATAAAAATTGAAACCCCCTCCAGGGATAGATGTATGAAAATGAACATGCATTTCTTTGTAAGTCTTTCCCTCTGGGAAGAGGGCTGGGAGCTACAGTGGGTGGAGACTTTGAAACTGTTTGAATTTATTATGTATATGATTTCTGGTAAAAAAGTATTTATTAATTTAAAAATACATTTTCTCCAGTGGATCTCTTGACCATTTCAATGGAAAAACTACACCTGAATGGACTGTGAGCTATAGGAGTTTGTAGTTTAAGACCAATACCCATATGAACTAAGGAGCTTGGAGATGGGGTCTCAGCTGGGCTCTGGGGTGATGCAGTTAATACTGATGGATTCACAGACAGAAGCACAGGTGGTTCAGGTGACCTATGAGGTGATGGATAGGGGGAGTGGAATAGAAATCAGGGCCAACCAAGGCATCACCCAGAATACAGTGTGGGGCAAAACCTACAGTGTAGGTTTACAGTTGTGAGTACACAAAGCACAATTTTTTCTTGTATTGTTATTTATTAATTATTGTATTATTTTCCATATGAACAACTATAAACCTACTTTTGCTCCACCCTGTATTTGTAGAGGAAGGGAGGAGGCGGGACCTGTCAAAATTCCTCAAGCCACTAGGCTTGGTGGTCCTTGACTTGGGCTGCACATAAGAATTATCTGGGGAACATTAAAAATGCCGCCCCCTATTCCAGAGATTCTGAAGGCCTTGTTCCGGTAGAGATGCAGGTGTCAGCAGTTCATAAAAGCTGCCCAGGTGACTCTGATGTGGGGCACATGACCTTAACTGGTGTACAGTCAGTGGTCAGGTCTCTCCTGCACACTGCTGGGAGTGACCACAGGACAAATGAATGCAGGGCTCCTTGACCAAGTCATTCCTTACCAGTGAAGAGACAAGCAGAGAGAATGAGCCTCAGTCTTCTGGAGAAGGGCTGTCTTCTTGAGTGT
The DNA here is from genome assembly GCA_004026765.1 of Micronycteris hirsuta. NCBI lineage: Eukaryota > Metazoa > Chordata > Mammalia > Chiroptera > Phyllostomidae > Micronycteris > Micronycteris hirsuta. The sequence goes on along the minus strand of PVJI01012348.1, from coordinate 48,188 downwards.
AAGACTCTTGTAACCAAAGCTGCTTCTATGGCTCAGTGAGCCAGGGTGTGGTTCTGATGGAGTGAATGGGTAGAGACGTCCCTTTTCCCAGACAGTTCTAGACACTGAGTGCTGGAGTGTCATGGGCGGGGCAACAAGGAGGAAGCGTGCAGTAAATATCACTGGTTCTCAATCTCGTTTGGATGTTGGGAAGCTTCGAACACAGCTGATACCTGGGGCTCTCCTTGATATTGGCATGTATGATACAGGGCTCATCCTGCCCACCAGCATTTCTGAAGTTCCCTAAGTGATTCTAATGTGTAACGAAGTGTAAGAATCGCTGACCTATCAATGATGTAATTGGAGAGGAGGGAACGGGAAGACAGATATGACAATGTCTGGGGCCTGTCCCAGGGAAGAGTTCTCTCAAGCCTGGGAAACAAGTAAGAAGGCGGTGGGGCCAGGCGTGTGAAGAGTCCATTAGCACCTTCAGCACATTCAGATTCACTCAGCATTTCAAAGACTGAGCCGTGCACTCCGGTCAGAGTGTTTCTCACGGCCTAGCCTGCATGTAGGTCTGGCTCTTCTGCTTTGACATCTAGGCCAAGAGACTGGTTGTCCAAGTGGAAGAAGAAAAAATGGAGTGGAAGAAGAAAAAGTCTAAAGTCTGACCCTCCTGGGTCAGAAGATTGTGGGGAGAGGGGTTAAGAGAGAGGGCAGAGAAAGGAGTACGTGTCGGGGACCACATGGATTCCGGTGGGCTGGTGGCACTCTGAATATGTAACCACTGGTACAGGACCTGGAGTGGACTACGAGGGTAGGCAGCCCACAGGATCCCGGGGGAGCCATAAGTGGTGAGGTGAAACGCTTTGGGGTCAGGCCATGAAGCTTTGCCCCCTTTCACTGGCAGGCAGTAGGGGGGACGCCGGGGGAGGCTCGGGTACAGACATTCTTTAATATTTTAACAACTGGTCCCGCTGGCCTGGTGGGTGCTGGCTGAAATATGAGCTGTTCCCTGGGCTTCTATCTGCAGAGGAGGGGGTGCGTGCTGGCATGCTAGAGGAGCCAGAGGGACATGGCGGGCTGGGGACTTTTGTTCACCATTTGGTTCTGGGGTTCTAGAAGCACAACATACACATGGACGTTAAGTACTCCTGGTGGCTTAGCGTGGCCTAGTGAAGGCAGAGCCCAAGCCGAGCTCTCTCCAGCCACCTTCCACACTTGTGACTTGTGGGCAGGGCCCAGAGTGTTCGTAGGCTCCTGGCCCAGAGAGCTCTGTTCATGTAGGTTGTATCGAGAAAGATTTACTATATTAGGAACTACTTGATTTTATTTATTGATTTTAGAAAGAAAGAGAAAGGGAGAGAGAGAGAAACATCGATTTGTCGTTCCACTTATTTATGCACTCACTGATGGGTTCTTGTGCGCGCCCTGCCCGGGGACAGGACTGGCAGCCTTGGTGAACTGTGACAACGCGCTAGCCCACTGGGGACCCAGCCAGGGCCGGGAGTTAATTTTTAACGTATATTTAATGATTCCTTAAAGACAACAATAAGTATTACATGGTAATGTAAATAACATGTTTCTATGAAAAAATAGCGATATTTTCCAAAACAAAAACTATTTGGTGAGAGATTGGCATTGTTTTACCTTCCTTTCTGTGTGTCTCTTTAATGCAAGGCAGCTGCAGTCTCACATCTGCTTCTGTTCTCAGCCTTGAGATTTGTTGTTTTCCAGGTATGTGGCTGTAAAGGGGAGTATTTAATGTTTTTTTTTCCAGATAATTGCAGATATTCTTCTTTGGTATTGCGTCAGAACTCCACTGTAGACTAGTGAGAGAATGAGATTTTAAAAGCCAAGTAGTGACTTAATATTATTACAGAGATAGCTCTGACTTTGTGGACCCTTGAAACAAATGGTTGCAGGACCCTAGGGCCCCGGTGGCACTCGGAAGGTTGTTGAGGCAGCAGGAAAAGCTCCCCTTGAAAAGGGACATCCACTTGGAAGAATGGATTTCAAGCAAACCTTGTATAATCCAATTTCGCTTATGATTTCACCTGCACATTTCTTGTTTTCGTAACCCTCTGCTGAAGCCGATACGTGGTTCTATAAGTAGGTCACAGTGGCCCTCCAAACCCAGGCCAGGCAGTTTCATCAGGTCAGGAATTTAAAATTTTGACTGTTAAAACAATAATTCAAGGCCAAGTAAAAACGATTCTTATATGTTTAAAATGTTAGTTTTTAATAGTCTCTGTGTTGCTGTTGCCAAACATTTTTTTCTTCTGTATGTCACTTATAAGAGAATGGATGAGATTCTCAAATTAGGCATTTAGGTAGACTGTGTGATGTGCTTTACTCTTCTGGAATGGCAGCACGAGCCCTGAAATGATATATGTAATGGGGCTTGGAAGCTGGGGAAGGAGGATGCACTGCTGAGAAGATAATAGGTAAGAATGGATTTAAAAGTGAGAACATGTAGGGGTCTGATGAAGTTGCTTTGGTTTTTAGACCTTGAGGGGGAGGACTGGCTGCTTAAGAACTAGGCAGATTAGGTTTAGGGTGAACTTGAGAGTGAAATTTTAGAACAGGCAAGGTTGAGGTTACGGGTAAATACACTGATAAAGTACCTGAACTGGGGATTATAGCAGAGTAGTACTTTGTGCCCTTAGCCACGACGCAGCTGCCTTTTGTGGAAGGGCGTTCCGGTGTGTTTTTACCTTTGCGTCTCTATTTCCTCTGCAGGCATCTCCAAGTCAAGTTGGCTATGAAATTGTGGGATTTCTGAAAGTTGGATCCTGGGTGCCTTTTCCTTCCCACCCTGTATTTTATCCTTAAGGGATCTCTGCTGTTCCTACACCTTCATTACCCCTTAAACCCAGTTGTCTTATGCACTTTTATCTTTAGCCCTGACTTTTCTCGGACTCCTATATCAAATGGCTTCCCTGACATTGGTACTGAGATATCTCACATAGGCCTCGTCTGAAAGCTGATGCATGCCCTGCCACCATGCCTGGTCGTCTTCCTGTCTTGCACGTGGCCATGAACATCACCGCTAGCCATTCAGGTTTCTAGTTAGAGAGCACAGAGGCCTTGCTGGCCTTCCTGTGTCCTCAGCCCTGTTCTGATGACCCCACATTCACTTCTTAGACCCCGCCCCTAACCCAGGTCCACCCAAGGTGCTAATGTCTCTTACGAGACTTTGGCAGCTGCCTTCCAACATCTCTTTGCATTGACTGTTGCTCCAAAACAATGCGCTCCACACAATACAATCAGAATTACCACTTGGAAATGCAAAACTACAAATCTGGTTAGGCAGTCTGGCTGCCTAAAAAACACCCCCCCCCCCGCCCCCCGCCCCACTCCCCGCTGCTGCCGCAACACACACTGTAATGATTTAAATCTAAGCACAGTGACTTCCCTCAAGATGGAAGCCCTGTTCCCCTGGTGGAGCATGGGACTCAAACTGTGTTTGGTTTGTTGAGCTGCAGCTGGAATGCCGGGGGTCTCCCTGCATGGACATGTGGTCCTGGGTCAGCCAGAGATGTGGCTAGAGCTCATGCACAGAACTGGGGCTCTCCTTTTCCCTACTGGATATCCCTACTTGTTTCCTAGCTGATGGGGTTGCCCTGTTTCTGTGCCCCCATCTGCAATCCACAAAGACGTCAGCATTTCATCTCCTGCATGGTGAGAGCTGCCCTCAGAGAAGGAGAAAAAACAGGAGACTCACCCAGTATCTTTCTCTTTTCCAAATATCAACCCCTCCAATATGTGCCTATTTTAGCACCTTCAGGCACTTATTATATCCCATCCTGAATTTGTAATTTTTTTCTGTAGTTTAAAGGAGTGTTGTATAGTTTGAAGGAGGGGTTGTCCCATAGGTGCTGCTGAGGGATTATCAGAAGGGCCAGCTCAAATCTGAAACTCTGCGTTTGGCCTTCCAGCTTCTGCACCGCCTGTCTCTTATGTGCTTCTCTATATTCACCCCAGGAATGTTCCCCAAACACGCTTCATTTCAGACACACTCACCTATTTTCATTTTCTCAGAGACGCCCCTTCTGCCATCTCGGCATTCATGCTTTCTTTGCCATCCCACCCCTAGACCTGAGAGCTCCCTCCCACCCCTCGCCTCACCTCCACATTGTTGAAGATAGATGCTCTTTCTTTAGGGAAGTCAGGGCTCCCTCAAAAAGGGCTTCCTTTCTCCCCTCTGGGTCACTCCCCCATGACATACGTGAGTACCTTTGTAGCATTTATACCGGCTGTAATTTGGTGTCCATTTCTGAAACTCTGATTCAGGTCCATTTCCCCAGTCAGAGTGCAGGCTAGTGAAAACTGGGACCATTTGGGGGTTTGGTGATGGGACGTTCTCTCGCCACTCCATCCCACTCCAGGTGTACCCCACAAAATGCACCCCTAGCAGTCTGCAGGCTTTGTGCACAAGGCTGTTAAACATATACATTATGGATTCATTAATGTTTTAAATAATTCAGTATGTGGAAGGTTCAGGAGACTAGAAGCTTTTTCCTGTTTTTCAGAAGCTTTTGAATTAAGACAACACTTAGTCGTTCAAACTCCGGGGCAGTGACTGAACAGAGAAGTATAGGCAAGGTTGAATAAATTTTTTGGAAATTCACTCTTTGTGACTGTTAACCCTTTGTGAGTAGAACTAGAGCCGGAGGGGAAAAGGAAGACTGTTGTAAGGTTGTTTCAGAACCAGGCAGCCATCATGAAACTCAGCCAAGAGATAGTTCCAGATGCAATGGGGGGGACAAAGGGGCATTGGAGAAGGAAGGGTGGCTTGGGGAGGGGGAGGGGGAGGCTCACTGGTTATGGGTTGGGCCTGCGATTCTCTTTGGACCATCCAGCTCTTGTCTAAGCCTCAGCTGTGCCGATCTACTTCAAGTTGGCCCAGGGCAGTGGGCGGTTTCCACCCTAGGCCCCTCCCCCGCACTCTTGCTCTGTTGCCTACTCCCTACCCACTTTTCTGGAGTAGTCCTAGTCAGCTTTCAAGATTCTGCTCAAAGTTCCCTCCGCTGTCTTTTCTTTGCAGGCAAACCAATCCCTTTTTTTATGGCTGTGCTATATCCATACATTTGTCTACTTCCTGGCTATGCTTATTATAACTCTTATCACACTTGTTTATTTACCAAGGTTTTTCCCTGCTGGGCTGTAAGCTCCTCGTGTTATTCACCTTTTACCCCTAGTGTTAGCTCAGTGAAAAGCACACTGTAAATGTTGCATAAATAACTGTGGTTGGAACAAACGAATAAAGTGAGTGACAGGTGATCAGTTGCAGTTCGGGGGTTTGGGACACTGCCTTTGAAATACAGGTGGTAGAGAAGCCTTTAGTGAGGAGCGTTGGGGAATGACAAACGCAACATAGAGATGGGCAACCAAAGGTACATGGAATGAATGTGGTAGGAGATACAGGAGGAGAGGATTTGAAGTTCTCTGTGACCAGGATGCTGATGAAACTGGGAGAGACACAGTGAAATCTTTTGGGAGTTAAAACAAGAGGCATGTTTGAAAACCATTCAAAATCTTTGTAGTGGAAGGCAAGGCTGATACTCAGCAACTTTGCATTAATATGGTTCTATTTGTTATTATAATATGAACTAGTTTTATACCAGTTGACTAATAGATATTGTCAAAAAGTAAATATTATACAATTAGTAATTGCATGTATTATTAGGACATGGCAGGGTCAACTTAATATTTAGTTAAAATCAAAATGATGGCTGGATATGGACAACAGAGACTTTCAAATCCTGCTGGTACACTGGAAGTTGGTTCCACTCCTTTGGAAAACTGTTTGGCATATCCACTCACGTAAACACATATACTTTATGCCTTAGCAATCTTACCCCCAACTGTAATTTGCACATGTGGGCACCAAAGACATGTATGAGACTCTTCCCAGTGGCCTGGGTCACAGTGGTCCTCAGCTGGAAGCAACCCAAATGTCCACAACGGTAAAATGGATAAATTTTGATAAATTCATACAGTGGATTTCTATATATCTATGGCTTCTGTATATGAGGTCTGTCCAGAAATCATCCAGCCATGTAATATGAAAAAGAGACACTTATTGAAGAAGATACAAGATACAAGAAACATCGTATACAGAACAATAACATCTCAGCCCCCTTCAAAGTAGGCACCTGGGAACCTCACACAGTTCTCCCAATCGCCATCAGCTGCCCTGACATATATTCCTGAATCTCATCGATGGTCTGAAATTTCAAAGGTGATTTTAGTTTGGGGAAAAGCCAGAAGTCACAGGGTGCCAAATATGGGCTGTAGGGGGCTGAGTCACCTGGGTGATTTGATGTTTTGCCAAAAATCTCTGCATGAGTAGGTGCATTGTCATGACAAAGCTGCCAATCATCAGTTGCTCATAGCTGCTGCTTTCTGAATCATCTGAATAGTTTCCACAGAGGAATGTTCAAGCTTAACACAAAATTTGATGCAGATTCGTTGCTCTACTCACTCAGTCCTTTTGAATGAGACAGCCACACAGTACACTTGCTCACTCAATGGCATCTACCACCCCCACTGATGAGCACAGTGAAGTTGTCATTGTTCATGCATACGCATTCCAGCCCACCGTCCTTGGCTTCCAGGTGACATTGCTGTCACACAAACTGTTCTCCCTATATTAACGATGGTTGGACTTTTTCTGGACATGCCTTGGACCTGTGAAGACTAGTGAAATAGTGCAGCACAAAACAGCATGCACAAACCTCACAACATAATGCCAACAGAAAGAAACTAGACAGAAGAGAATATTGTATGGTGAGATTCACCATTTCTGTAAAGCTTAAAAGAAAGCAAGGGAAACTTTTTTGGTGTTAAAGGCCAGGAGAATGCTTACATTTGGGGAAAATTGGGGGTCGGGTAGCAATGGGAGGAGGCTTGAAGGGCCTTCTGGATGTGAAATGTTCTATTTCTGGACCTAGGTGATGGTTACATGGGTGTTTTCCTTTTGAGAATTCATTGAAATGTACACATAGGTTTTGCAATGTCTTCATATGTGTGCTAAACTGCAATAAAAGAGCTTATTTTAAAAATAGAAATATTACATCAAGTTAATAAAAAGATATGTGCCCTTCTCAGTTTTACTCACATCATTTTTCAATGAGAAACCTGTTCTTTGATATTGCTAGTAATTTTACTGATTTTTTCCCCAAAATACTTGTTCTTCCTTATTTGCAAGTGGATTTTCAAAGACCGCTTTGCTAATTCATCACACAGATGCTTTCCTTCCTTCAAAGGTTAATTTGTCGCAAGGTATCCCTTCCCCACCCCACCTTTTCTGACTCAATGGCACTTTTCCCCCATATAAACTTCAGTTGATCAATTCAGTTGATCAACTCTTTTTTTTCCCTTAAAGGATAAATTTACATTTTAATTGAACACTGCTATAAAACTATCAATGAAATTGTACCTTCCCATATTTTGGCTTCTTTCCCCGCCCCCAGCTTGTATCATTTCTAGTTCTATTCCTTAAAAACAAATCCAAACTTATCAGATAACTGGGAATGTTAGCTCAGAGTCAATTAGAGCGATGCTGCAGAAGCAGAGTTAATGCGCATCATCGCAGGGGACGGGCTGCTGGGACGGAAATAATGTGTGTTTCCCCTGCAGTGTGATATCTACATAAAGCCAAAGAGAGGAATTCACATTCTCTCTAGTTAGCCTAGTCAGCAGTCTTTGACTTTCAAAGTGATCACAAATCTTGTATTTTTACCAAATGGCTGCACTTACATTTAACTTTTCTTTAAAAAAGAAATCATAACTTCATAATGATGGTCTAAAAATGAAAATTTCATTGATGCTCTAGAACTGATTGGACATTAGAGAGGCAGTAGAGTGTGTTGACAGAAAGAAGCATGGGCTCAGGGTCAGACACTCCTGGGCCGAGAACCCCATGCCACATAGTAACTGAGTGACCTTTGCTGGGTCACTTCTCCTTTTGGTATGTTTGTGTCTTTGTGAAAAACGGTCATTGTGGAGACGAAGAGTTATACACGTTTACTGCCTAGAATAGTGCCTGGTGCACGGCAGGCACTCAAACACCCTATTCATTTTGTTGGTTTTGTTCTATTGTTACATTTGTTTTGCAATGGTGAACTATTAGAACTGAGAGTGAATGTCAGTTTAGCATGTAAAGCCAATTTCTTTGTGGGTCCACATGCCAACCAAAAGGACAGTAGAATAGGAAGTGTAAAAAAGTGATTTTTAACATACAGCTATTTCCTAGGAGAAGGTCAAGGTTTTAGAAGCTAACATTTAAATAAAGATTATTAGCTAAGAGAAAGAAATCAGTGTTGGCGAGAGTGACTACTATGGATTGCCATCCTGACAGATAGTAACAGTTGGGGTGGCAGGATAGACAGAATCCAATCACGGCGAACCCTGTGTAATGATTCCATAGTAATCAGCGATAGTAATTATTGTTTCATAATTTAACAGTTAAAAACAAAGGCATCAGATCACACATTCCATTATATTAAGCACGTGAGAAAGCTTGGCTGGGAGCCTCAGAGCTGCCCACCTACACCACCACTGACCACAGACACCTGTGTGAGTCCAGCCAGGGCCAGAAGAAATCCCACCTGGCCCAGAGACTCAGGGAAGATAAAACATTTTTACAATTTAAGCCCCAGAATTTTTGCTGCAGTTTGTTACAAAGCAATAGTTAGCTGATGCAATCAATTCTATCTATAAGGGTTGAGAAGCTTTGTCTTTAAATATTAATAACATGTTCTTAAGGTCCTCAGACTCTCCAATCTCTGTTACCAAATACATGGTATCTACCACAAAGTGTGCTTCCTGGTTCTAAGTTTGGTTTTTCAGTTTGCCCCTCATCTGAGCCTGACGTGGCCCTCATTCTCTGTCCTGACTCTTTTCCGGCACATGGTATCTTTGGTGATTGACTTGATATCAGCCCTTCATCATACAATTGGCACTGATACCGAATGCCAGCCTTCATCCTTACCTGCCTCTGAACTCTCGGTGTCTGGGTGACCTCTGCTGCTGGCTCTGCTGTCCTAGCATTGGCACCGGTTGCAGGAAGGAGTCTGTGCTGTCGTCTGCACCAGTAATTCTTACCCAGAGACAGTTTTGCCCCCCAGCAGACATCTGGCAATGTCTAGAGATGTTTTCAGTTGTCACAACTGAGGGAGGTAGTGCTGTTGGCATCTAGCGGATAGAAGCTACAAATGCTACTTGACATTCTAGAAGATATAGGAGAGGTCTCCTGCAACAAGAGTTGTCCCACAACACTACCAGTAGTGCTGAGATTGAGAAATCTAGTCTAGATCTGTCATGAGGAGAGTTTTTGACAGTGAAGTTGCTCATCTCCAGCAGCTGCCTCAGGTTGCCCTCTCTGTTTGTCTGAGCTATTCTTTTAGCAAGTCTCAGGAGCAAAGGCTCCCTCTTTCTGATAAACTGTGGTTCATCCAACTAAGCCAAAATTCCTCACAGATTGTGTGAGAGGCTTTTCAAGATCCCGCCCCAGTCTCCCGCTTAGCCCGCTCCAGGACTACTTATAACAATACCAAGATTACTCAGAGACGAATCCATAATTCTGTAGCCTGGGAACTTTACAAGGATTCTTACAGAAGATAAATGTTTTTCCCCTTTAATTATATCTTAAGTTGACTGAACTTAACAACTGATGGATTTAAACACAACAGTAATGGCTTCCTTCAATGGAGTTTGGGTTTGTAGAATTTGATTTTATTGCACAAACTCTGTGCCTTCAGGGGACTGTGACTTTCTTTATTGTTGATAAAGGGAAAACCAAACCAAACCCTGAAGAAGAAGATCTCTGCCTTGGTAGATACATGGGGACATCCTGGTTATCTGTTTTCTATCATCAGAAAGCTCTAATGATATGGAGGCTCCGGTCCTTTAGTAAAAGAATGCACCAGGTAACACCGTGACCATCTTGGCTCACACAGGCAGAGAGAGAGCTGTAGACATTTTACCACACAATTTTGCTTTAACCAAATTCCTGAAATGTGTGTTGTGTGCCTCACTGACATATTCTAGTTCGTCTACAGAGATCGCATGCTTATCAGGGAAGCAGGGCCCAAACAAGCAGCGTGGAGGATGGGGGTTAGTCTAGGGCTGAGGAGTCGGGCCTCGCAGAAGAGGTGCTGCTGGCACACCCGTGTTGGTTGTTGCCACGCGTCTGGTTTCTACACCGAGGGCTGAGCACGAAGTCCTGTCGGCCCACCAGAATGACAGTTGGAGGGGACGGCTGGATGTGGATGGGAATATGGATGACCTGGAACACCCAGAGATGAGAAGACAAACTGGAACTCACGGTGTCCCTTGACATCTCCATCCATGCCGAGGACGACCTGCGGAGAGGCAGGTGACCCTGCAGTGCAGCTGCCTGTGTGCCTGTCCCATGCTTCCAACAAACTGCGGGAGGAGACCTGGGGGCTCCTTCCGTCAGTACTGCTGATTTCTCCTTTTGCCGCAGACTCCAGGACAGCTCTTTCCAGCACTGTCACCCTGCCTGTGCAGTTAACATTTTGATAATTTGTTCCTCACATATATTTCTGCATTAATTTTTAATTAAAAATCACCTCAGTATAATATTAATCCTTATCGCTGAGCTTTTTGGTGTCCCCTTGCAACCTGTGCCCTGAGGCAAGTGCCTCACCCACCTGACCCTTGTTCACCCTGCCTGTGGGAACTGGAGGCCCTGGGGTTCGAGGGCTGCCCTGCACCACTAAGGTGAGGGGAGTGACAGTGTGTGAGCTGCCACCATGCCTGGAACCCTGTGCCCATCCTCAGAGCATAAAAGGATAAAGCTCCTATTTCGCTCCTGCATTCCAGATCTCAGGCAAAATGTCCCTGGTAGCCGGCACTAACCGAGGACCATACAGGGAAGAGAATGCCACGAACTGTGTGTTCAGCTTAGGTGACAAAGCTCAAACGTACATCCCAACGTGTTACACAATTTCATTCTGTGTGAATGGTGTTGCTGAAGACCTGTGGGTTCCAAAGGATTCTCTAAAGCCCATCACAGGAAGCCCGGTTGCTCCCTGTGGCTCTACCCTTATTTAGTGTGCTTGGAATTCATTGTAGCTACAACTTGAGAGCTGCAAAGCAAGAAAGACGATGTGGACACATGACCCTAAGTATAAATGACTCCAAACTGAAGATGACAGATGGCTTCAGAAGGTACATTCTGTCTAAGAGATCTGACAGCTACTGCTTAGACACAGTGTTCTTGGTTCATTTCCAAATGTCATCAGATTTTCTTTGCTAGGTGCCCAGTTATGTCGGATGGTCATGCATGTGGAGTCTGAAGAAGTGGCTCAGGGCTCTAATGAGCAAAATCATTCTGATGATCAGGACCCGTCCTTCTGGAACCCCTCTGTAGGGCATGGTCCCATCGGTGGTGCTGCTCAGTGTGGGACGAGGATCCCCAGGAAACCCTTCACTGAAGAGGAGACCATCGAGGGACTCTTGGTGTGTCAGCACCAATGCCCTGGATACACTTCAAGAAGGACCACTTCATATCGAATTCCACTCCCAGCTAATCCAGTGTGATGTTGAGGTGGCTGTGCTTATTTTCTGGACCCATGAATTAACTGAAAACCCAAAATGACTCATGTTTCCCATTTGTGGCAGTGAGAACAAGTCCCATTTCTGGCATCCGGGGAGCCAGTTTTAGTGGATTATGCCTAATTCTGGTGGAGAGAAAAGGCAGCCACGGCTGTACTGCATCCCCCTCTGCTTTCCTCCCCCTCTGCTTTCTTCCCCCTCTGCTTTCTCCCCCTCTGCTTTCCTCCCCCTCTGCTTTCTTCCCCCTCCACTTTCTTTTCCCAGCGGGATTTTGATCCATTTCTCCAACAGGAGGCGAACAACAGCTGAGGTTAGGACTCCTTTTCTTTCCTCTAACCTATGGCAAGAACTTGAAACCTGTACTCTTCTGGTGATGTTTTGTTTTGGGGGAAAGGGAGATGCCTTACAGAAAATAAGGAAACAGAAAGAACAACTTTTAGACTTTTATCTCAGTGGGAAACCCATGCTGAGTTCTGATACAGTCAGTGGTCCCCAGACAGAAATTTGAAAACACTCCCAGCTGTTTAATTCTAGTCGGTTCTGTGAAGACGAGGGCAGCTCCAAGCACAAGCCTGTCAGCCAGTCACTGGAGGATGGCAGCTTATCCTCTGACAAAGGCCAGATCGCCCCGAGCGGGGCGCCAGAGAACGCCGACACCGCCGATGACAGGATTAGCTCTTGGATGCACTTCTAAATGTATCAATCAAGAGACTGCACATGTGTCTTTTAATACCTGTGGTGACTGGCTATTGAAGAAGTACACAGAATCGAAAGGGAGAAAGATGTATGTTTTGCATTTATATGGAATTTTATTCACGAGGGCAGTATTAAAATTTACTGGTAAGTTGGAAATATTTCTAAACTTTCTTCTGGCTCCAGGAAGCAACAAGAATAGGAAACACAGTTTGGAGAGAAAACCCAACACTTTTATACAAAAATAAGATCATGCTGAAATGTTCAATCATCTTGAACACTGGATTTCAAGAGAAGATTTTTGTGAAAATAAAAGGAAGCTCGGTGTCATATACCCAGTGCCGGAGGAGGCTAACATCTGAGTAATTATATTTGAACCGGGAGCATTAGAAAACTGTGGTTTCATATTCCTGTCTGAGGAGTCAGGCAGAAACGTGGAAGAGGAAGGACATTAAGTGTTCATTTCGAGAACTCTATATTCCTTGTGGCACGTGTAGACACATTTGGGACTAATCTGTATCCTGAGTAGTGGGGGTGCCTTTGCTCCTTCTTTCCTTGAATAAACACTTGGGAGTTGAACATGTGTGAGTGCTCAGCGCACCACATTTAAAGACAAGGGATATTCTTTGTGTTCTCTGTACCTGCAGAGCCTCCCTTAGTTTCTCAGTCACTTCCCACTTCTGATGTTTCTTCTGCAACTGTTGTCACTGTCACCTTTAGACCCTCTTGGGAAGTTGTAACTAACCTTTAAAATTAAGAAGTCACCATGTTTTGCATTTTTAGGTCAGCTCTTAACATCTGTTTTCCATAAAAGATACTTCTGCAAAGTAAATTTGGGAAGGTTTTATTTAATGATAGTATTTTTGAAAACCCGCTAGCAAAGGCAATATTCACTAAAAATATTCACTTTCTCTCCATTCGGGAGAAAGACTATGTCACTGGGATGTGACAGATTTTGCTTTAGGACTAAGTGGAATGTTCCACGTGGCTTCTGGAAGGATGGATTTCCAGCCAAATTTGCAAGAAGACAACTGTGGACTTCAGCAGTTGTAACTACAGGGAGAAGAGATGGACAGATCTGGAATTCCCATTTTAGTGATAATGTGAAGAAGCGAATGCAGGAATGGTATCACCGCTCTCCTCTAAGCTATACCTCACCATGCCTTTAGCATGCAGCAACTCACTGGTCCACCTCTCAGAAGGTTTGCTGCATATTTGAACCCCTCAAACATCTTTTGGTTTGATACCCTTTTCCTCCTACGTTTCTCAGAGTCCCTCCTGCAGGTAGCTGGCTCCTGTGAGTTCCAGGTCTTTATCCTTCTGGAGTTGTCCAAGCAGGAAACGGTTCTTCCCCACCTGTGTCTGCTCTTCCCTGGACGCTGGGTGTCTGCTCAGCCTCAGGGGCTCTGGATGCCTGGAGAGGGCGCTCCTCCTCTGTGGCACTCAGCAGAGAGCTGGAGGTGGGGTAGAGCCCCTTCCTGTTTTCAACCTGGCCTCTCAAGTCCCTTAGTCACCACCACACCTGATTTTACAAATATCTTCCCTGAAGAGTTGGGTAGTTTCAAATGGGAATGCAGGAATGGAGAGGTTAAGCCCAGCTGCTAACCAGGACAGTTGCCAGAGGTCTATGAAATGGCATCTAAGGGGTTAAACACTTTCCAAAGGAGTCCACCATAAACCCTCCCTGAGAAGACTTACCTGCCACCCTACCCAGTATATGTCAATTGTTAAAAACCTCTGTCTTCTAACTTACTACATGGAATTGCTACTCACTTTTGGGGAATCCTACCTGCCCCACTTCCCATATATGCCACCTCCTCTCTGAGCAGTCCTCACATCTGAGCCACTGAGTCATGGCTTACACCATGGAGTTTCAGCAGAATGGTCGATGTTGGTCCATGATGTGCTAATTTCTTTTCTTCCTTATCAAGCCTGGAATAGTTCTTGGGGAGTGGCTGTAGGATTTCACCCCACATGATGGACTATTGGGACACAGACCCTCTGTGGCCCTCACAGCCTTGTGAGTGCCCTCGTGCTGTTCCTCTGCTGTCCTGTGGGTTGGATTAAGCTCACCCAAGTGTGTCTCCCAGGGACTAACACTATTTTCCAGGGACTGGGCAATCTGGAGCTGAAGTTGCAAGCTGGCAGCACAGGGCTTGAAGTCAGCTGACAGCCTTATTTGATTTGGCCAGCATAGAGTTGTAAAAATATCTAAATTCGAATGCCGTCGGTAGGACGTCCCCTTTCAAGCTCACTGAGGTCCTCACCACCCCATTGGCTCCTGCCCACTCTCTGGGTGTCTTTCCCTGCCTGGTTCCTAAAGCCATGTGCTCAAACGGAGGAAGGAAATGATGCTTAATTGTCCCCTAATTTTTAAAATGCCTCCCCCTTCCGTGAAGTCTGGGACAGCATTATTACACATGGTAGGTTTTTCGGTCCCCACTTGGACTTCACAGAATCAGAGAAGAGCACATCCACCTTAATGTTGTCTTCCTTAGCATCCAGGAGGTTTGGGAAGGACCGGCATTGTATGAACACCAAAGAAACCCAGGTCCTACGGATGAGTTTTCTGCTTGACATTGATTGATTTGGCTTAAAGACTGAATGTCGGTGTAATCACATAAAAGTTGAGATCAATGTGTGACCTTTAGCGATCTTTCACCTCAACTTAGAAATGGAAAAAATGAAGTTGAGGGAGATTTCATGATTGCGCAGACAGGGTGGAGGTGGCATTCTTGCCTAGATCTTCTGACTCCAAGTCTGGGACTTTCACCTCCATATCATGAAGGCCTTCCAGTGTGGGGACTCAGACCCAATGGGAACTCAGCTAAACTTTGGACCAGGGATAAGAATGATTTAAAAAAATAAAAGAAGGAAAGAAAAATGTTCTGGCAGTAGCGTCCGGTAGTCTGAAGGAGACAGCAGAGGTGAGCTCTTACTAGGACTCTGAGATTCTGCTCTGGCCCTGGTAGTCTGACCCAGAGCATGAAACCGGATCCCACAGTGTGAGCTTGAGGGGTGGCTGCTGGGGAGTCAGTGAAGAGAAATGCAACAGTTCTAGACTTGCAGATCTTGAGAGTGTGTTTAAAGACAACCACAACAATGGTTTTGCCTGAGGAGTGTAATCCTGGCACATCTTTGCCATAGAGGACTTCAAAAACAAGACTACTACCACCTACTAGCTCTACAATTTTTATTGTTTATTCTATTACAGTTATCCCGGTTTTTCCCCTTTTGCCCCTCTCCACCCAGCCCACCCTCTCTCCCACAGTCAGTCCTCTCTCTGCTGTCCATGTCCATGTGTTATTCATACATGTTCCTTGACTAATCCCTTCCCCTTCCTTTCACCATTTCCCCCTCCTCCCTTCCTACAGCTCTTAGTCTGTTCTGTGTTTCCATGTCTCTGGTTCTATTTTTCTTGTTAGTTTATTTTGTTCATTAGATTCCAGTTATAAGCGAGGTCACATGGTATTTGTCTTTTGCTGACTGACTTATTTCATTTAGCATAATAGTTCCCAGTTTCACCCATGCTGTTGCAAAAGGCAGGACTCCCTTCTTTCTGCTGTGTAGTATTCCATTGTGTAATTGTACCACAGTTTTGTAGTCCATTCATCTACTGATGGTCACTTGGGATATATCCAACACTTGGCTATTGTAAAAAGCACTGCTATGAATATAGGAGTGCATAGGTTCTTTTGGATTGGTGTTTCAGGGCTCTTAGGCTATATTCCCAGCCATGGAATCACTGGGTCAAAAAGCAGTCCTATTTTTAATTTTTTGAGGACATTCCATACTGTTTTCTGCAGTGGCTGCACCAGTCTGCATTCCCACCAACAGTGCAGTAGGGTTCCCTTTTCTCCACATCCTCTCTAGCACTTGTTGTTTGTTGACTTATTGATAGCCATTCTGACAGGCATGTAGCTCTATAATTTTATAAAATAAAGGACTTTTTAAAACCAAAGAAGTACAGTAGACATAATATGATAGTTAGAACAGTTCCTTCAAAGAAACATAGCTGGCAAATTTATACCAAGAAGCTAAGAAAACTAAAGCATACAAGGGGGGACCCAAAAAATATCCCTGGAATTTATTTATTAAAAATTGTGTATTTATTCTTACCTGTTTAAACTTCAGTCACCTTCAAAATACTTTCCATTTGATGCAATGCACCTATCAAAACATTTTTTCCACTGCTCAAAACAATTTTTGAACTTGTCAATTTTGATGCCTTTTAGTGCTTCTGCCGTTTCTTGTTTCACCTCTTCCACATCGGCAAAACACTTCCCTTTGAGGACTCTTTTCATCCAAGGTAGCAAAAAAAAGAAAAAGTCACGTGGGGTGAGATTGGGTGAATAGGGAGGGTGGGGCACAGGAGTCATGCCCTTTTTGGTCAGAAACTGATGAGCGTTCAGCGTGGTGTGGGCAAGTGTGCTCATAAATCACCCATTGTGAAATGGGCAAATGTGTAGAAAGAATCTTCCAAAAAAGTCACTGAAGCTGAACGCAGCCTCCCACAGCACTGCCATCTAGTCCACTGATACAAATGGGTTCCTAGAACACCCACCTAGTTGGGGAAGCTGGTACTACAAGGTGCCCGCCCTCCAGGAGATAGTTTCACTTTTCAGGGGGTTCCCCTGGATAGTTAAAAATAGCAAATTTAGAGAAAGTGTATTATACAATTTTATGCTAAATATTTTGCCTTTACAATAAGTTTGTCAATATGGGAAGACATATTTGATGCTGTAAAATAAAGTAACCCTTAATTACTCAACTCGTTCCATGTGGCACTTTGTTTTTATCATAGTGTGGAGAGCTGGGTTGGTATGCACTTCTAATAATAGTTTAACTATTTGGAATATTCACATTCTGCGGGGAGGTAAGAGCAACAGCCGCTTTACTGAGAGAGTGGCTTCTCTTGCTTTCCCTGTGTGGGGCAGAGAGGAAAAGGCCAGATGCTCGGGGTGATGGGCTCCGAGGGCAGCCTTTTAGGATTGCCAGTCTGGGGACCCAAGGATCCATCACAGACAAAGCGAACATCCCAGAGAGAGACACGGGGGCTCGGGGACGGGTTGTCAGTGAGCAGCATGAGCCTGGCAAAGAGGAAGAGGGTCTGGGGCTCAGGCAGGTGCCTGAGTGAGTTCCAGGACTTTCGCTTGTTTAAAACTCAGGACGAATTACTTTGCCACTTAATTCTTTGTTTCCTCACACATGAGATGAAAATCAGAATAGTTCTACTTTATTGGGTTGCCATGAGGATTATCTGGGCAGAAATGCCTATTAAGTTCTCAGGGCCAGTCCTGACGTGCCGTAAACCCTCAAAAGATGGTTGCAATTATTATTAGGACAGAACATTATCTGACAGACAAATGATTAATGGAATTAATGGATGACTTAATGATAACAGGGCACCAGTGAATTTTAGAATTAGATGTGCTGTTTCTTCAAGTCAGTATGGTTGTGCCCGACAGATAGTGTAGTTATCATCTTTTGCCTGCATATATTATTTCCTCCAACTTAATTAACAAATCATTTTTTCATGTGCTGGAATTAAACTATTTAATTAATCTACCTAACTCTTTGGTTAGTAACCCAAGGGTGGGATAAATTTACAGGTGAAATTTAATTTCTGGACATACAGATATTTATTTGTGGTCATGAATTATATTCAATTTTATATAGAAAATCCCCAAGTTGTGAAGGCAGTGAAAAATAAAAAATGTGAGGGCCATTTAAAAAATACCTAATTGCATATCTAATTTCAGCCTATTCATTCTGTAGGGTGGATAGTGATTATAATAAGGGTTTTGATTTTAGATTACTATTAATGTGTTTTTGCATTGGCTAGAGTAGTGGGCCTCTTCAAAGGAGAAATTGACTTATGAAATGACAACCTGTGACATTAAATATAATTCTCTTTTGGTTGGTGTGATATACTCTGGAGAATTCACTCTCTAATCTAGGTAACAGGTAACCATCTAGAAAATAAAAAGTTACATAGCTTGGTGTGAATTACATTGCTATGTCTATATGCCTATTGTTATACCATTACTGTGCTCTGAATTACATGGAATCTTTTGGGAAAAATTGCAGGAAATACTCTATTTCTTGTTTTTTTTTTAAGGCCTCTAATACAATAAAAAGTGTTTATAAGCCTGGAATAAAAAATGAGTTCACATAGTTACTTTTGTTGGCTTAGAGAAAAAGACTATATTATATTAGTATATCACATATTAGTGTATCTAAACATATATATGTGTGTATATATATATATCTTTTTAAAAATTATTGTGTTCAATCACCACTGTCTGCATTCCCCCCACCACTCTGTATATCTTTATTATATAACAAAGTCTACACTTTTGAAGTCAGCAATGAGTCAAGATTATCTGCAATCTCTGTATTGGAGATTTACTCTTTGATCATTGGGTTTGCTAACAGCAGAGTAATTATGTCACTTAGGCTGACGTGCTCATTTCCCAGGACATGCTCTGTTGTGGGCAGGGACCATGTCTTGTACATAATAAAATGCTCAGTGCATTTCAGTGCAGCCACTTTTCCGTAGAAGATGCTTGATGGTCATTGAACCAAACAACTATCAATTAACTGTCCTCCTTTTGGAGGGACTATTTTGGGCAGAGGAAGAATTTCACATGGCACCTTTTTTACACATGAAGAGAGGAAGGTCGTGGCGTCAAATTCCTCCTCTAGATACTTATAGGTCTCGGTGAACATGCTCCTCCAGCCAAATCTGAGCAGTGGGGGAAGAGAAGGAGAGACTCGCTCTGCTTGCTCTGGTGATTGGGGCGGTGGTCCTTTTGTCTGTGTCCAGGGCTGCAATGGGCCAAGCTGAGTGACACTGTGGTGTGATTTGAGTGGTGTCTGTGGCACCAGCTACAGGAAAACAGGATGCTGATATGAGCATAGCCAGCCTCTGAAATAACAACTGCTGTTTGGCCAGCCTGGGAAAGGACATGGTCTAATAGAGACACTGCGTCTCCTCCAGCTGGCCTGTGATCATCGAGAATTATTTGGGAAGACATCCCACCCCTTTAGGTGGGATATTTGATTGGCTTCTTTATCCTAACTCTTCTTTTTTAACACTTTTTTTTTCTTCTGTTTTTGTTTTCATTTTAAGAGAGAGGATGAGGGAGGGAGGAAGGGAAGGGAAGGAGAGAAACATTGATGTGAGAGAGAAACATCCATTGGTTGCCTCGCACATGCACCCAGGCTGGGACCAAGCTCACAGTCCAGGTATGTGCCATGATTGGGAATCAAGCCCACAACCCTTTGGTCTATGGGATGACGCCCAAGAAACTGAGCCACACTGGCCATGGCCTAACTCTCCTTTAAAAAAAAAAAAAGATTTTATTTATTTTTAGAGAGGGGAAGGGGGGAAAAGAGAGGGAGAAAAACATCAGTGTGTGGTTGCCTCTGGTGCACTCCCCATTGGGGACCTGGCCCACAACCCAGATATGTGCCCTGACTAGGAATCGAACCAGCGACCCTTTGGTTCGCAGGCCGTCATCCAGTCCACTGAGCCACACTAATCAGGGCTTAACTCTCCTTTTTAAGGTTTCCTCTGACGATCGTTTTGCTTTCATTCCCCTGATTATCACCTGGTTCTTGAATTTGGCTCTTGCCTCTTGCTCCTATGAAAGGGGGGTACCTACCAGCTACTTTCATGAAATCTAACAAAGACAGTTTTGTCAAGATCTTTAATCACGCAAACTCTGTGTCATTCAGCAAAACTCTGGAAAGGCAAAAACAAACCAACCAAACCCTGGAAATGCTACCTTAAAATTTTTTTTCTTAGATTCTTCTGGTACTTAGATTTTCAAATGAAAGTTGTTTAACACATTAAGTGTGGAGCCAATTTTGCTGGGCTTTCCGTTCAGGCAGCGGGCCGGTGACCACTCAACAGGTGTTGCGGTAGAGTATGAACAGGCGCACAGTGGTGCAGCCAATGCAAAAGTATACAAATTCTAAATAATGAGGTCGGGAACGGTAAGAAGGCGACCTCCAAGAGATGATCAGTTAGAAAAAGCTGTGGAAGTGTAAAGATCTATTTGAGCAGAGAGAATTTAGTTTTCACAGTGATTATTTTCAAAAAGATTTATTATCCATAATACCAAAAATGTGGAGGGGAGAAGGAGATACTGATTCATCAAGTGAGTTATCTGTACCATGTAAATGTCGCCATGTAATATGATTGCCATCATCTGAAAGTGATAATTAGTCTGATAGTTCAGCAAGAAACATTGGAATTAGTGATCAAAATGAGTGGTTTGATCCACGAGGCAACCAGACGAATATTGTACCTTTTATGAGTGTCCATGCTGCCAAAATAAGTAATGAGAATGCGCAAAACTGTAGCAAAGTTGAAGGGTTTTAGGGACTCTTTGTCACTGATGAAATTTTTGAACACATCAGTGAACAAACAAATATTTATGCTACACAAACAAGAATGCTTCCAACTGTTTACATAAATGGGTACCAACAAACAAGAATGAAATAAAGTGGATGTTTGGGCTGATTTTATGGATGGGATTGGTGAAACTCCCATCCATGCATCTATATTGGTCCCAGGATCCATTGTTTATTCAAATATTCCCATGGAAAGTAATGAGCAGAGATCTGTTCGAAATTCCGTTGAGAATGTTGCATTTTGCAGACAATACAGAAGTTGATGCTTCTGATCATCTCTCAAAAGTTCAATTCATCGTAGACGAACTGAATAAAAATTTAAAGAAATAATATCCTGCCAAAATACTACGCATCGACAAGTCTCTAAACATGGCATTCACATGAAGAAATTCCAATCAGGGTCGATACAAGAAGCATTCATCAATTGGAAAAAAAAAAGAAGGAAAGGAGCATAAAGTGCATAAATATTGTTTTGAATGTTACAAGACAAATACAAAAACATTCAGGCGCAATGCAGCTAGAAAATTAACTAAACAGGTCGTTACCTTTTGTAATATGTGCAAATCTAAACCACATCTTTTTTTAAACTATATTTTATTGATTATGCTGTTACAGTTGTCCCACTTTCCCCCCCTTCTTGCCCCCCACCCCCTTACCCCCCCTTTCCCCACCCTTTAGTTTTGTCCATAGATCATACACATAAGTCCTTCTGCTCCTGTACTTCCTATACTATTCTTAGCCTCCCCCTGTCTGTTGTCTACCTCCCATTTATGCTACTTGTTCTGTGCCCCATTCCCACCCTCTCCCCCTACCACTCCCCTGTTGATATTCCTCCATACCTCATATAACTCCCTTCAACATTTCATACAATAAAGGCTGGGTGGTGATGAACTTCTTGAACTTGACCTTATCTGAGAAGCACTTTATCTGCCCTTCCATTCTAAATGAAAACTTTGCTGGATAGAATATTCTTGGATGTAGGTCCTTGCCTTTCATGACTTGGAATACTTCTCTCCAGCCCCTTCTCACCTGCAAGGTCTCCTTTGAGAAATCAGCTGACAGTCTTATGGGAATTCCTTTGTAGGTAACTGTCTCTTTTTCTCTTGCTGCTTCTAGGATCCTTTCCTTATTTTTGACCTTGGGTAATGTAATTATGATGTGTCTTGGTGTGTTCCTCTTTGGGTCCAACTTCTTTTAAACCACATCTTTGCCTAGAACGTTTTAATAAACTTCATTAAAATTACAACATTTATTTGGTAACCTCAATACTGCCAGTCGCACACACCGATGTCGCCAAAACGAAGAGTTCACTGTCAGTCCCCGGGGACCGACGCCGCACTTAACGTGTTAAGGAAAATGAATGCACTGCATTCTGCATTAGTTTAGTCCCTGTAACGTTGTCTGTTGCGGCTCTCCACGGGCGCGGTGGCTTGGACAGGCCCGCCGCGGCCTGCCGTGCACTTCATCCCCCCGCCCATCCTGTCTTTATGGAGAGCACCCACGGAGCTTTCAAAACGCAGCAAATGCACCCCCTCCTCCTTCTGGGAGAGATGATCACCTTCCCTTTTGTGGGCTCATAGTAGTGCTGACTTTGTTTTATAATCACATTGTACCGTACTTTATGGTACGTATTTATTTTCATTTCTGCTGTTATTTATTAGTCTACAAAGCCCTTGAAGACCAGGTCGATGTGTTAACTATTTTCAATTCCCTAGTGTCCAGCAGAATGGATGCAGTCGATGCTTAGTCAAGTCTTATTGTTTGAACCTAGAAACTAAAAGGATTGTAGGTGGGAAGAAGCACACCACGTGAGAACTCAGACTAGTGAGACCGAGGGTGCAGACCTGCGCATGGAGGGCAGGAAAGGAGGAAGTGCTGTGAGACAAAACTCTTGGTTTGGTCTCTTAGAATGGTGGCATGAGACCCTTGAGAGAGCAGTAGGCTGTTGAAGATCTAGTTATCGATGTCCATGAGAGCGAAGCCAAGGTCCATTGGAAATGTGAGTCGTCTATACATAGGAGGCATTTGGGACTGTAGGTGTGGGTGAGACTGCTCAGGTAGAGAGGAGGGAGTGAGAAGAGAAGGGGGCCCAGGAATCTAAAGTCACGTGCCTGCCAGGGTGCCAGAGGAGGGAGGAAGCAGGAAACACAGCGATGGCTGTGTTGCAAAGAGCAAGGGCCGTCGTGTTTCCAGAAGGATGATGGTCAACGAGGTTGGTGCTGTTGAAAGATCAAATGAGAACCAGAGAAGGACTTGGTGAAACTGTGACTAAATAACGCATCAAGTAAGATAAAGAGCTCCTCAAACTTAATGCATGGAAATCTGAAATCATGATTTTCTCCAGTACAATTGATCTGTGTTGGGAGGTAGATAAGCTGCAGCATTTCACCTTGCTAGTGCTCTTGTGAGCACAGCCCCAAGCTGGCTCCTTGGTCACGGGCAGTTTGGTGTCCCTTTGTCCTTTGATATCAGTGCCCTCCTAACCCAAGACCAAAGTCTCTTGCTGGGGCCCCATCACTTGCCTTCTGTCTGGGATTCCTCAGTTTCTAGTTCAAGGAGGAATGTCTTTCTTCCTTATCCTAACCTTAATGGGTTCAGTGGTTCCAATGTATAGAAAGTGTGCATTGAAACAATTTTGGATATTAACCTTTTATCAGATACATGGTTTGCAAATGTTTTCTCCCTTTCAATAGGTTGGTGTTTGCGATCTTGGTTTCAGTTTATTTGGGTAAATGCCCAGCTGTGGGATTGTTGGATCTTTCAGTAGTTCTATTTTTAATTTTTTGAGGAACTTCCCTACTGTTTTCCATAACAGCTGCACTGTTTTAGCATTCTGGTGGATTCTTTATAAACCTCCTTATCCCTTGGAACAGGGAATAAAATGAAAACATACGCAAAGCGTTCTGCGGTCTGACGCATTGAAGGGGCTCCATCAGCGCTGCTTCCCTTCCTCTTGGGCTGTTTGTTATCCACAGAGCAAGCCCACAGAGCAGGCGGCCCTAAAACGGCAGGCCCTGTCCTTCTCTGCCTCGTGTCAGGCCTAGACCCAACTTCGGTTTTTAGTAACAGCAAAGTTTGGTCTCAGACACAGATATTCTTTACTCCTTTAGCTAGAAATGGATGAAGCAAATATATGACAGTGAGAAATGGGATGAAAAATGGACTCATTTTTTAAACTTAATGTTACTTGTTTTTAGCAAGTAAAGGGAACTTGAAGGAGGCCTATTTGCTCCTAATGGGTTTGCCAGGCCCTCCTGGTAATCAGATTGCATGGGGCCTGCTCTCCTCTGTCATCTGGTAGTCATTTCAGAGCCGGGGAGACACCACGGGGGACCTGCCTCTGGCAGGCAGCTCTGCATTTGATTTGCACCGTTCATCCGTGTGCACTTTTACGCCGTTTGAGGATTGCACGTCACATCGTTGCTGAACTCGATTCTTTCCATTATGCCTCAGTGAGTGTTAGCCCTGGGGTGAGGACCCCTCACCCCGGGCTGCTCTAGAATGTGGTCCTCTGGGTATTTTGTAGCAGTGCTTCAGGCTGAGCTGGGGCCAGAAAGGAGCTGAGGTAAGCACTGCTTCCCTGGGCTAGCCCAGTCCTTCCCCCCAATTTCCAGAGGGAAGGAAGGAATTCCTGCCTGGGAGTGCAGGGCATGCGATGGTAGACTTTCTGCTTCTCCCTGTAGCTATGTCGGCCCCACACACTCGTGTGAACATGTGCTCTGCTGTGTCTGGGGTCCCAGCTTCTTCCTTGGGTGCCAGCTTAGTTGTATGGGGAGGTTAAGCAGGATTAGCCTCAGATGAAGCTTTGAAACAGGTTCATTTTCCTCACACTGCTAACCCAAACCATTTCTTCCAACACTATGATGATAGCACACCACTTCATCGGACAGATACTTATTTAGCAGCAACTAGGTGCCTGGCCCCATTCCAGACCATTGATTTGCATCAGTGATCCAAACGGACAGAATTATTGTCCTCAACTTATATTCTGACAATGACACAGGCACAAATGCAGGCAAAAGTTCAAATGACCTAAAGGGACAATCAGTAAAGGAATGAATGGCATAAAGGAGTGGTGGGGACTGTGGCCAACTGGAGAATGAAGTGTCCCTGAGGGGGACATTGACCTTCTACCAACATGAGGGAAAGGTGGCCCTTTGCATTTCATTTCAAGAAAAGTTGAAAATCTGGATTTTTAACATGTAAAAATCTCTTGTTTTTCAAATGCTGCTAAGTAGTACAGAAGTTTTAAAAATATTATTCCAGTCCAAATCCAAAACAAACAGCAAAAATAAAAATCTGTCTTTGCCAGATTCTTCCCATTGCAGTCAGTTTGCGACTTCTGTGCTATGGGGTAAGCAATAAAAATGGACTTTGTAACTTCAGGCAATCAGCAGATAAAGGAACATATTATTTGAGAGGCAGCTGCTCAGATTTCTCTCCTCTGCAGAAGGCATAATTGACCAATGGCCCCATCGGCTGCCCCTTCTTATCTACCTCCACATTTACACTGACCATCCCCTCTGCAAGCTGCCACCAGCCAATGGCCAGGCATGGCTGAGTATGGAAGCACAATGCAGGACTTCTCCAGGAGGTGACTTTGGCTCAAAGTTTGCCCATAGAGTTGGCCAAACCACTATTCCTGAAGTCTGAGACTCTTTCCCCCCAGTCTTCCTTCCCTCTCTCCTCCCACAGCATCAGACCTACATGGCAGTCTCAGCTTCTTCCTGCCTTCTCCCGCTCCCTCCCAATAAACCCCTTGCACATAGAATTCTCAGCAGACCGAAAGTAGTAGTAGGCACCAGAAATTCTTATTGAAAGGGAGTTTCCTTCCAGGTCCTGGTTCCCTAGCTTGTTATTTCCTATTAGGTTTTTTTTTTTTTTTTCTCCTCCCTGGCTTGTTATTTGATGCCTTGGAGAGTTTCAGAGGGGCTCGGACTCTGGGGAGATGAGTGGTGGGGTGGGGGGACCAGCTGGGGTGGAGGGGTTGGGAGGGAGTGGGGACTGGAGATTGTAAACCCCCACGGGGGGAGGCAGCACTGGCTAAGAGATCAGGGACGGAGGTCTGGACAGTGGGTGGTGTCTTTCCTATCAGAGGGCAGAAAAAGCCTTCTCTGCAATAACCAGCTTTGGCACCTTAATGCTCAGATGTTCACTTGAGTGTTTGCTTTTTTTAGCCAAAGGGCAGTTCAGTCATGGTCTCTCCGTTATGCATTTCTTTTTTGCATTCTTTTCCTGCATGTCTGTCATCCTTCCTCCCCTTATCACTACTCCCTTTGCTTCAAACACACACTCGGACACGTGTATGCGCACACAGACACGCACACACATACTTCCAGCTTGGGTCTCTGGGAGGTCATAACCTGCCAGATAAGATATTAGACTTTTGGGGCAATACACAATGGGATAGTTGACTTAATATCTTACAACAGTGCACACAGCACTTTTAGCGCCTTCATACCGATGTTTTCAATCCATTTTAATTCGTTCAGTTTTTCACTGAGTCCTGTGAGAGGGAAGAGTTATTGTCCTTGCAGTTACGATCGTGACTCAGCCTTCAGCCCACTCACCCCGGTTCTCAAGGGCTGTCGTCCAGATGGTGCGCGTTCGTTGACAATAGCTGGAGGAATATATTCCATTTTGTGGAAGAAATAACCAGCAACTGAGGTTTATAATGGGCAGCTTTTATCCAGACTCTCAGCATTACTTTGCTTGTGCGTGTGTGACTCAGAACGAAATTGCTTTGAAACCAAAACAACCGACACTCGGTCAGATTGTGACAGATCTATGGCTTGCGGGGAGAGGAATACAATAATCAATGAGATACTATAAGCAAAATCATCTGGGGCACTTACATCAACTTTAAAAAAAGATACCTTAGAAAAAATGCTGAATTTTCAGTTCTTAAATGGGGATGAACTCACTCGAGGAAAAACAAAATGTGGTTTTTAAGTGGAAGTACATCTACTGTCTGGCAGGTTCTTGTGGTTCCTTTGACTTCTTTCAGCTCTGTCTTACGACAGACTAGCACCTCCCATCATCCTGTATCTTTGCTTTTTTCTTGACTGCCTTGACCATGTGGTGTTTCCAGTCCACCTTACATGTGACTGGAGGTGTATCTGGGGGCCAAAGGGAGAGGCTGACAGGAAACCCCAGCTGCTCGTAGGTGGGGGCTCAACTGTCCCTGATTGACAGAAAGAAAACATTATAATGAGTAGGTTCTTGAGCTGGGAGGGAATTAGTCAAAAATCGTTTAAGGAAAAACTCTTATTGTTCTTGCACCTGACAGTTTAAACACAGCTATTAAACCCGTCTGCCTCTCGGTGACTGGGGCACGTAAACCAGCAGCCGACCCCACTTCATACACCCAATTGTGCAAGATTGCTTGCAGCTTTCCCGCTACTTACCACCTCTTACTTTCATTTTTGAAGTCCAAGACTTCCTAGAGATCCTCTTTTCTATATATCTTTTTCTTGTGTTATTTTGAAATATAACAACTTACAGCAAGTACATATGATCTATATGAACTGTTGTTTAATATAAGCCAAGTTAATGAATATGTACCCATTAAACTGTTGTTTATTGAGCCAAAGAGAGAGAACTTCAAGGAAACCTACCCTGCTGGCACTTTGACCTTGGACCTCCAGCCTCCAGAACTGTGGGAAAGTAAATGTCTGTTGCTTGAGCCGCTTAGTCCGTGGTATTTTGTTATGGCAGCCTGAGCAGACTAATGTAGTATTCAAGTTATTCTTATACATTATTACCTACAAGTTTTATACTTTTGGTATTGGCATTGAGCATTTAAATTAAGCTGGAATTTATTTCTGTTTGTGGTGTGAAGCAGGTGTTCTATTTCATTTTTTCCCTATGGGTATCTCATTATCACTACGCAGCTTATTCAGAAGCCCATCGTCTCCCACTGATTGGTAACGCCATCCCGTCATTCATCTGACATTGATGTAAACTTGTGTGCATGTGTTTCGGCTACGTATTCGGTTCTACTTGTCAGTCTGGCTATACCTACACACACCCAACGTGTCTTCATTACATCAGGCTCATAACAAACCTTGACACCTGGTAGAGTGAGTGAGAACAGCAGTAACTTCTCCGTCTCTGTCTCGGCTGCTTTGGGGCCTTTGTGTTTTCATCTGTTTTAGAATCAGTGTGTCAATTTCCACACCCGCACCCACACACGCTCACTGCTGGTATTTTGACAGGGATTGTGTGAAGTCTGTAATGAATTTGAGGAATTGCCATCTTAAAATCTTTAAAATACTGAATATTTTATTACATGAACATGGTAACTTGTTTAAGTTTTCTAATATCTTTTGATAAAATGTAATGATCTTCTTTGAAGAGGTCGTGTATAGAATTGTTATATTTATGCTTAGGCACTTTATATTTTGATATTATTGTTAATGATATCAGTTTTTTTAAAGTTTTACTTTCTTTTATTATGATATGTTTCCATACATAAAAAGCTAATATATATGTAGAATTGGTATTTTACAATTTTATCGAGGTAGCATTGAAGTATGAGGCAGAGCATGTATTTAAAGTTCCCAACTTGATCACTTTTAATGCATGTCTACAGCATGAAGCCATCACCACAATCATGGTAACCTTTCCATCAGGCCGGCGGGTTCACCTGTGCTCCTTTGCGTTCCCTCCACGCCTGTCCCCAGGCAGCCACTTACGTCTTTGTTGGTCACCTGCATATCTTTGTAGGTAAAGTATTCAGATCTTTTGTCCAGTTGCAGAATTGGGTCCCTTGTCTTCTTCGTATTCACTTGCTGCCATTCTTTATGTGTTCCTGGTACAAGTCCTCTGTCAGATATGTGTGTTGCCAATACTGTCTCCCACCCAAGTTTGCCTTTTTATTTTTTAAATTATATCTGCCCAAGAACAAAAGTTTAAATTTAGACAAATTCCAATTTATCATTTTTTCCTTTACATTTTATGCTTTCGAATTCCATCTGAGAAATTTTGGCCTACTACAGGGTCACAAAAATTTCCTGCTCTGTATTCTCCTAGTTTTATAATTTGCTCTCTGATCTATTTTGAGTTAATTTTTATGTGTGATGTAAAATAAGGGTTGGTGTTCTTTTTTTATCCCTGTATTGGTATCCATTTGATCCAGCATCATTAGTTGAAGAGGCTTTCTCCTTTCACATTGCATTGCCTTTGTCAGAAATCTGATGACTGTCCAGAAGGGATCCAGCCATGTACTATGAAAAAAAGAGACCTTTACTGAAAAGGATACAAGATACAAGAAACACTGTACACAGGACAATGGCCCCTCAGTCCCCTTCAAAGTAGGCACCTTGGGACCTCACATCATTCTCCCAGTTGTCATCAGCTGCTTCGTCGTATATTCCTGAATCTCACTGATGGTCTGAAATCTCTTCCCTTTCAAAGGTGATTTTAATTTTGGGAGAAGCCAGAAGTCACAGGGTGCCGAATCTGGGATGTAGGGGGCTGAGTTACCTGGGTGATTTGATGTTTCACCAAAAAAACTCTGTACAAGATGTGTACATTCTTATGATGAAGCTGCATTACCAGTTGCCCATAGCCATGGCTTCAGAATCATCTGAATAGTTGTGCATTTCATGATGGGTGATTTACTAGCACACCTGCTGACACCATGCGGAGTGCTCAACAGTTTTTGACCAAAAAGCGCATGACCCCCGTGTCCCACCCTCCCTATTCACCTGATCTTGCACCGAGCTACTTTTTTTTGTTTCCCCTGATGAAAAAAGTCCTCAAACAGAAACATTTTGCCAATGTGGATGAGGTGAAACAAAAAATGGTAGAAGCACTTTAAAAAGGCATCAAAATTGACAAGTTCAAAAACCATTCTGAGCAGTGGAAAAAATGTCTCGATAGGTGTATTGCATCAAATGGAGAGTACTTTGAAGGTGACTGAAGTTTAAACATGTAAGGATAAATACACAATTTTTAATAAATTATGAGGTTTTTTGATCCCTTCTTGTATATTGCCCTCATTATTGAGCAAGCTTACTAAATTCATTTATAATTTCTGATTGGAAATTTAAGATTATTTGGGATTTTCTTCATAAATAATAATATTGCCTACAAAGAAATCTTTGATATTACCTTTAAAATTTTTATACATTTCTTAAAATTTTCTAGTATTACTGTGCTGACTAGGACTGGAATACCACCTTATGCAGATGTAGCAATAACAAGCATTATTATTGTACTCCTTATCACAAAGTGAAAATTTTCATTATTTTATATCAAATTGGAAGTGCCCTTTAAATCCCTTTGATCAGATTTAGGAAATTCTTTTCTATGCTTTGTTTACATATATAATTTTCTGATAAATAATGGTTGAATTTTATCAGTTTGGCAACATGTATTGAGATAGGCTGTACCTTTTGGAGATGTTACATTAACTTAGTTTCTAATATTAAATCAGCTTTGTGTTCCTAGATTAAACCTAGGTTTATTCTTGGATGTTATGTACTCTATTTTTAGAGATAATTTCTGAATCAGTGGGCTAATGTTTGTTTAGGATTTTAAATTTTTGATATTGGGCATTAGGATTTTCTTGGTTTTTTAGAAATTTATTTTAAACCAACCTCAGGAAAAGTTTTGAGGTAGCAGTCACAGTTTCTGGGCTTTATGATGGTGGCACATCTTTCCATTACAGGCATATACAAGTGAAATGTTTATGTCTTGTGAATTAAATCCTTTATAAGGTGACCCTCTGTATCTCTAACAATGTATTTATCGCCTTAAGGTCTATTTTATCAAATGTTGAAAGAGCCATGCCTTTCTCTCTTAGTACTTTTTAACTAGGGGTCTGGGAAAGAATTAGATCCCAACACCTGAAGGCATCCTTTGAGTGGGATTAACTTCTCTTCCATGCACCCAGTGTGACACAGATAGATGCTACCTGAACTGTGTCTGAGGGTTTGAGAAAATAGCCCTCAAATCCCTTTATGTAGAACTCTTGACACTGGTTGAGATGGGCTGGATATCCTTCCACAAAAGCATGAAAAGCCCTTTGGAGTGAGAAAATACTTACCAAAACTTTTATTTTGATAATTGTACTTCATGTATTTATACTTCCTTGCTTTTTGTATACTTGGGTTAAATCCACTTTTACAATTTCTTTTATTCTTGTATACTTCCTTCTGGTCCTTTTAGCTTTGCAACCCATTAGACTTAACAATTTTTTTTTAGTTAATTGGCCTCTAATTTCCTTTTTACTTTTGTAGTTTGAGCATGTCTGTGAATCTGTGGCCTGGTATTCCCGCTAACAGGATCCGTCCCTTATGTAACTCAGGTGAGGCCCTCATCTCTCGGCCTTAGGAGTAGGATACACACTGTTACAGAAGTATTGTATGGGGAGTACTATGGGTTGAATAATGTCCTCCTCAAATTCATATGTTGAAGTCCTAGCCCTAAGTACCTCAGAATGTGGCATGATTTGGAAAAAGGGTTGTTGCAGACATAATTAGTTAAGATGAGATCCTACTGCAGTAGGGCGGGCTGCTAATCCAACGACCCTGGTGTCTTTATTGAAAGGAGAAATTTATATTCAAAAACACACATGCACAGGAATAATGACACACAGACATGTAGACAGACATCAGGGTAATGTGCCTTTGGCTGAGGGACACCTAAGATTCCAGGCAGTGGACCTCTAGGAGCCAGGAGAGAGAGTCATGAAACAGGATCTCTCCCACAGCCTCAGAAGGAACCAACCCTGCTGAAACTCTGATCTTGGACTTCTGGCTTCTAGACCATGAGGTGATAAACTGTTGCTCCAGAGCCATACCCCCTCCTGCCCCCCAGTACGTGACACTTTGGTAGCAGCTCCAGCAAACTAATACAGGGGGAGATTGCATGGGTTAGATTGAAATGAAGGGCGAAGAAATAGGGAGAACCCTTTTATTTTTATTATTTTATTTTTCCTTTTATATTTTATGAGTTTGTGGTAAACATTTATTTTTTATTGTTGTTCAAGTACAGTGGTCTTCATTTTCCCGCCACCACTGTCCCCTGCCCCATTTCAGAATGCTAGCCATTCTGACAAGTGTGAAGTGGTATCTCATTGTGGTTTTAATTTGCATCTCTCTGATGGCTAGTGATGCTGAGCATCATTTCATATATCTGTAGGCCCTCTGTATATTCTTCTTGGAGAAGTATCTGTTCAGGTCCTTTGCCCATTTTTTAATTGGGTTGTTTGTCTTCCTGGAGTGAAGTCTTGTGAGCTCTTTATATATTTTGGAGATCAAACCCTTGTCCAAGGTATCATTGGCAAATATGTTTTCCCATACGATTGGTTCCCTTTACATTTTGCTTACGTTTTCTTTAGCCATGCAGAAGCTTTTTATTTTATTGAAGTCCCATTTGTTTATTCTTTCCTTTCTGTCCCTTGTTCTAGGGGATATATTGGTGAAAATATTGCTGCATGGAATATCTGAGATTTTCCTGTCTGTGTTCTCCTCTAGGACTTTTATGGTGTCCAGACTTATATTTAAGTCTTTTTATCCGTCTTTAGTTATTTGGTGCATGGTGTAAGTTGGTGGTTGAATTTCATACTTTTGCATGTAGCTGTCCAGAGGGAGAATCCTTTTAATCTAGACCAATAGAAATTATAGGGAGGTGGATTTGGAGTTCAAAACTTGTCAGTAACTTTGACCTTCTCATCACTCTCAAATGTGCTTTTTCCAAATGTAACCCTTACTCATAGGTCATTCTGTCTCAATTCTTCTGCAAGTGCATTTGCACGCCCATTTCCATCCTTCCAGGAGCCACTGCTATCCCAATAGTTACATTCCTGCAGCTGCAGTCCTAGTTATCTCAAGTTAGAAGACCTAGAGGCAGAGAGGCAGCAAATGTCTTCATCTGTATCCAGGGATAAAAAAACAAAACAAAACAATTTTCCATGTTTGGATGTCAAAGATTATATGGACTGGAAGAAGTAAAGGAAAAACTACTTTGTCCCAAATGTCCTACCTTTCCTCCTAAGTTCAAACTAGAAGAATGATTTTTATCATGTATTTTCTAATGCCAAAACATTCTCTATACTAACTAGCTCAGCTAGAAAACTAGGAGATTGTTACTTGGGAGAAGTGTCATCCTAATTTATCGAGTAGGAACGATGCCAATGGCATAAATGAGACATTTGTTTTTTATTCCTGGCAAAAAGGAATTCAGAGATAGATAGAAGTCACCAGTTCATATCAAGCCAAGTCTGAAAATCAGTATCATTTGTCACCATCTGAAGCCATAGAGGGGTGTCAGCACTGTTGGTAAACCCACCAATCCTCATGCACTATTTCTTGGCTGCCTCATTTTTGAAAGGATTTATATTTCAGACTCTCACTATGGATTACATCTGAGACAGATGAAAGGAAACAATTTATAATTGTTTAGCATGTGTGTACAGGTCAACATATCCCACCTCCAAATTATTTGCCATCTAAGGAATCAGAGTGCTCTGGAGATTTACTGAAGGCCCTGGGTTTCAATCACAGTGTTAAACTTAGTGACCTTCAAAGGAAATGAGAAGCAAATTATAGCTTCTTCAACTTGTACATGCCCGGAGTTGGCCATTTATTCTGCTACCAGACAAATGAACATTTGCAGCGACTTCCTGCCAGAAACAGTTGAGAATGAAAAAGAAATTCTGGGCAGAGAAGATGAGTTTGGACACACTTATGATCTATAATTAAGTCATCCAAAGATGCTAAAAGTCAAACTCTTGGACTGATTCTAACTGAAAAACTAGTGGGTCTTAAATTCTTCTGCAGCTCTGGAAATGCATTTATATCCATAAATAAAATTAGGAGTTAATCTCTTCAAAATCTTTTATGTAAAACGTCTCACCAAAAGCTAGGGCTTGACTCATTAATAAAAATAAACTTAACTTTCCTTTACAGAAAAATGTTTCCAGCGTAACTGTGATGCACCATAAAGCTGCATTTTTTACCCTCCATTGTTTTATAAACTCAACATTCTGAGCTGTCACAACGAGGTGTCTCTTCCACAGCAGACATTTAAACTTCACTCTTATTCTTTTTCATTGTCTTTGAGCCACATTCATGATGGATACTTAATCCCTAGTCAAACCTCTGCCTGGAGCTGTCTGGAAACAAGGAGTGACTTTTAACAGGCAGACAGTAAACAGACAGGATGGATTTTATCTGCAGAGAAGCACCTGATAGACCTAGTATGACCAGCAGAGCTTGAGGTTGTTAAAGCTTTCAGCTTCCAAAGTTACAGCCCTGAATGAACATTTACAACCCAGTCCTGAGACTGATCTTCTTCCAGTACTGGGCAGCATATTGGTCCAGCCACAGGGTCACCTGCTGGCCGTTGGACAGTTATGTTGCCAGATTATCTGTTTTCCATTATGTGACTTCCCCATGGTCCTGTAGCTGTTTGGCTCATCCTGACGGTGATCGACTGTGAAGTTCAAGCTGCACTTCTTCTATTCCAAATGAGTCATGGGTACATTAGAGTTTGGGAAGTAAAAGCAAAAACACAATTCCCAGCAGACAGTATTACTTGTGAAGCCTACCGAACACATAGATCAATGCAGGTCCTATCTGTCTTTAGTCTCACAAAAAAGACCAGAATTAAAGTGGTTTAGAGATGGAGGTGGTATTATTTCTTTGTCAATGGCAGGCTTTTAAAATTGTAATGTACTTCAAAGGCTACATTGTTGTCTAGTTGTCTGTGTTGTCTAGCCATCTTGGGCCATCAGACGATTAAGATAACTCCTGAGTCAATAAAGGTTTTCAGCCAGGGTTCAGATATTACTGCAGCTAGGTTATCAATAAGGTGGTTTGTTGAGTGCATTCTTCTCTTTGAACCTGTGCTGTTGGAATACAGTTTTAGATTTTTGTTCTGATGGGAAGACTTTAAGCTTATATTCACCCCTGTGTGTGCATGCATACAGGTCTGTCATCCCGCTGCCTCACTGGCAGCCTTGATGTCCAGGTCATGGATTTAGCTGCTTGCCTAAAAACACACCTTAAATCTGAGTTCCACCTGGAAAGAGAAAGCATCTCTCTCTGGCTCCAGGGGAGCCACCAGTCAAAGCTTTAAAAGGAGAGTGTTTGTTTCTTTCTGCTCTTTCTCATCCTCACTCCCACCTCCAGGTCTGGGACTCTTTAATTAATGAATTCCAAAATTAGAATATGAAGGTAATTCCTTTGAAATACCTCCCATAACACAACAGTGTGCTTTGCTGTTTGGACATGAGTAACACCATGTACAAGAGACAAATCTTTCATTGGGAGCTCCAACCTGATGTGCAGGCTTGCTGCCCAGTGTGCTTAAGTTTATGTCCATCTGTTGAGGTAGCAGGAGGCCTGTGGAGGGGGCACAAGCCAGTTCTGAGAAGGCTCTTCTGCCAGTGGAGGAGCTGGCTCGGGCACAGCCTATGTAACACAGTGCGTGCCAACATTCCTGCCAAGAGAACCTTCTGTTTGGCAGTTGTGCTGAACAGGGCAGCATGCTGCTCTACCACAGGCAACATCTGCCCACAGGAAGCTGGTGGATGATGTACCCTCGTTGACTGGCC
The DNA here is from genome assembly GCA_004026765.1 of Micronycteris hirsuta. Lineage (NCBI taxonomy): Eukaryota > Metazoa > Chordata > Mammalia > Chiroptera > Phyllostomidae > Micronycteris > Micronycteris hirsuta. The sequence continues at coordinate 12,931 of PVJI01012348.1, read as the reverse complement.
CCACTGCACACTGTTACCCAACAAGCTAACAGTGAATGCCTCATGAAAGTAAGTGAATGTTAACATCCCTTCTTCATTGTGGCAATATTTATTGAATGCCTATTTGCAAGTCATTGTGTGAGGTGTTTCCAGACAATACAGGTGAATTTCACGTGGATCCTAGCTTTAATAGGCTGAGAGTAGCAACAGAAATAGGCGTGCACATAGAGTGTTGGTTGACTTGAAAGGAACACCATAATCAAGAGAGAGACATATACACCAAAGTCACAGAGATGTGCTGTGGAAGCCCAGAGGAGGGAAGAAGTGCTCAGCTGAGGGGTTGGTATGGGTGTGGTGTGTGGAATGAGCTTCCAGGGTGAGAAGGGTTTGCACCAGTGGTTAGAGTGGAAAAGACCAATTGAAGTAGAGGGCATTGCATGTTCAGGCAGGACTAAGAGAATGTCCTGCCTGAGTGAACCCAGGGAGAAGTGAAATAGGAGATGGAGAGACATTTTGAGGACGGATCATAGGAGACCAAGACAACAGGATGAGGTCCTGGGCTTAGAGAGCTGGTTAAGATGATGGAGATAGAGCTATGCTGCCTCTGGTTCATGGAGAGGGTTTATGAGGGATGGGAGCTTGGTTAAGAGACCTCAGCAACAGTGTTGGTCTCTGGTGCTGAGAGACAAGTTAGGACCTTTATCAATGTTGCTTAATCAACATTTATTGAACACTTTATTACAGGCTGCTTGTGTGACCTTGTAATATTTGGCCCTTCCACCTAAGCGGAAAGATATATTAAGTAAGAGACCTTTGAAATTCAATACAATAGGATAAGGGCAAAGTTATAGGGATTCCTATGGGAATCTGAGACTGCTGAGAAGGAGAGACACAGAAGTATCCAAATGCCTGAAATATTACAGAGCAGAGGACAGAGTGGGCCTCAGAGCTGGCTGTCCTGGCTGTACCCCAGCAGTGTGGCATTGGGCAAGTTATGTCACTTTTCTTGCCTCATTTATAAAATGAGCTGAGTAATACCACCTATTTCAAAAGATTGTTGTGAACATTGAATTGGTTAGTGTATGTCCTGTGCATAAAAACATGCTTGACGGATCCAGCAATATATTAAAAAGATCATACATCATGATCAAGTGGGATTCATCCCAGAAATGCATGGATGGTACAATATACACAAATCAATAAATATAATGTATCACAAACAATATGAAAGACAGAAACCATATGATCATATAAATAGATGCTGAAAAAGCATTTGATAAAATACAGCATTCATTTCTGATAAAAACACTCAGCAAAGTGTTAGAGGGATAGAGGGAATAGAGGGAATGTACCTCAACATAATAAAGGCCATATATGAGAGCTTGCAGCCAACATCATACTCAATGGGCAAAACATAAAAGCTTTCCCCCTAATATCAGCCACAAGACAAGGGCGTCCACTTTCTCTACTTCTATTCAATATAGCATTGGAAGTTCTAGCCACAGCAATCAGATAAGAAAAAGAAATAAAAGGCATCCAAATTGGAAAGGAGGAAGTAAGCCTGTCACTGTTTGTAGATGACATGATAGTGTACATAGAAAACCCTACAGACTCCAAAAAAACTAGTTGACCTAATGAATGAATTTGACAAAATGGCAAGATACAAAGTCAACATTCATAAATTGAAGGCATTTCTGTATACCAACAATGAAATATCAGAAACAGAAATTAGGAAAAAGCCTTCTGGGCAAGAAGGAGGTGCAGGTAGATACACTTTGCCTCCTTGCACAACCAAAATAAGGACAACAACAAATTCAAAAACAAAAAACAACCAGAACTGCCAGAATATCGAACTGTATGGAAGTCCGACAACCAAGGAGTTAAAGAAGAAACATTCATTTAGACTGGTAGAAGGGGCAGAGATGGGCAGCTGGTGTAGAGAGGACACATGGCAAGGTGGTGGCTGACAGAGCAGGTGGTCCCATATTTGTGGGTGGGTAACAGGAGGGAGAACTGGGGAGCAAGGCAGACCACATAACCCAGGATTGCAGCACAGGGAAATAAAGTCTCAAAACCGCTGGCAGTAAAAACCTATGGGGATTGCAGTGGCAGGAGAAATCCCCAGCCATTAAAGCCACAATGAGATACCACTTCATACCAGTCAGAATGGCCGTCGTTAATTAATCGACAAACATCAAGTGCTGGTGAGGATGTGGGGAAAAGGGAACCCTAGTGCCCTGTTGGGGGGAATGTAGACTGGTGTAGCCATTGTGGAAAACAGTATGGAATTTCCTAAAAAGACATGGAACTGCCTTTCAATTCAGCAATTCCACTACTGGGACTATACCCTAAGAATCTTGAAACACCAATTCAAAAGAACCTATGCACTCCGATGTTCATAGCAGCATTATTTATAATAGCCAAGTGCTGGAAATAGCCTAAAGGCCCATCAGTAAATGAGTGGATCAAAAACCTGTGGTTCATTTATGCAATGGAATACTATACAGCAGAAAGAAAGAAGGAGCTCCTACCCTTGATGATAGCACAGATGGAATTGTAGAGCATTATGCTAAGTGAAATAAGCCAAGAGGTGAAAGAGAAATACCATATGATCTCACCTATAAGTGGAACCTAATCAACAAAATTATTGAATGAGAAAAGTAGAACCAGAGACTGGTAAATAAAGAACAAACTGACAGTGACCAGAGGGGAAGGGGGAGGGGGATAACAGAGGAAAGAAGGGGAAGGGGCAAACAGAGGAGCCAAAATGGAGGACTCATGGGCATGGACAGTGAGGAGGATTGACTGTGGGAGTGGGGGGATTGGGTAGGGGAGAGCAATGGACAAAGAAGCGGGACAACTATAACTGAACAATACAAAAAAATATATATATACTTTCAAACCGAAAAAAAAGAGACATGCTTGGTTTCCACTGTCTGATCAGTACACAACTTTTTGTCATTTTGTTTTGGCAGTGCTGCAACAAACAATCAGGATGGTGTTTCAACAAGGATTCGTTTCTCACTCATGGGTCTGTGGGTCAGGGGCATCTCTGCTGATTCTAGGCTGAGGGTCTGGTCCTTTTGTCTCCACAGTCTGGAGCCCAGGAGCACCTCCTGTGTGAGAGTTGTTGTCACAGCGGAGAGCAGGAGTGCTGGGGTCCAACCAAGCAGTGTTCGCCCACTCAGTGTACAACGCATCTCCCTATGAACCATGGCCAAGTCCAACATCAATAGGCAAGGAAAGTTATTCTTCCCATGGAAGTAGGGAGGGGATAGTGAATGTTTGATAAATAATAACATAATATACCACATCTGTCATGGTAGATTTCCTGGAGGAGGTAATGGAAATAGATTGACAACACTTTCCCATGTATAAAGGACACACGGACAAAGCCAAAGAGGGTAGGATGGGGGGGGGGGTCGAGATGGGTGGGGCTGGGAGGAGTGGTGGAGGGAAAATGGAGACAACTGTGTTTGAACAACATTAAAATAAAGGTTGAAAAAAAGAAATAGATTGAAAAATAGTTGGGCAGGTATGTTAACTGGAGGTGAAAATACAAGTACAAAGACATAAAATTGACCAAGTTGTGACTAAGTGTTGTTATGAGTTTTCTTTTTTGGAGTATGTTGGCATAGATATAATGAAAAGCATTAAACTTGCAATAAGGAGACCCGAGTTCTAGTTGTGTGATCTTGGTGAAGATGTTTACAATTTGGGGCGAGGGGGGCACTCTGTTGTTTTATTTGCAAAACAGAGGGAGTTAGATTAATTAACCTCAAAGTTCTCTTCCAATATTCTGTGATTTTATGATAATGAATAGCCATGAAGAAAGAGGGATTGGTGAAATTTGGAGGAATAGAAGATGTCTAATTTGGTGGAAAGCATTTATTATTAACCTTGGGAGTTTATTTTTGACATAGACAATAATAAAGAGTTACTACAGGCTCCTGATTAGTGGAGAAATAGTCATAGAGGGCTTAAGAAATAAATACTCAAAAGTTCTGTATTAGGTGGTGTGGATGATGCAGACTTTATTGTGAATCAGAATCACCTGGAGGGCTGGTTAAACTAGATGGTTGGGTCCCACCTCAGAGTTTGATTCAGTAGGTCTTGGGTGGGGTTTGGGAATTTGCATGTCAGACAAGTTCCTGGGTGCCGCTGCTCTTGCTGGTCCAGGGACCACACTTTGAGAATCACTGGTATTAGGGATATTGTTGGTGCCCTGCCCAGATGCTCTCCACCACAGATGTACCATCCTCCAGCTGCTCTGAGGATGGTCACACCTGTGAAGAGTTGCCCTTGGCTAATTGAACCTTCTGTGTCATAAAGCAATTCATCCACCAGGTATGTTAGTTGTCAAAGGCTTTGAAATGGTTGGTCCCTTTATCTTCAGCTGGCATCAGCTCTGTCCTGTTATTGGTTCTCTAAAACATCCCTGCGACATCAGACGCAAGCTAGTCTCTGGTGGTGTGAGCACGTTTTTTTTTGTTGTTACCATTTTGCCCCTGCTGTATTAAACTCCCCTTCTCCTGAGAGCAAGCCCGAGGTCAGTCACATGAACAAGAAATCTCATCTCAGACTCTGCTTCTGGTGAAACTGACCTAAGACAGATGGTCTAGAGCTGGGAGAGCCCAGAGACAAGGAACCCCTCTTATGTGTTGTTTTGGGGATCTAGGCATTAGTGTTGAGGTCATAATTTTGTGGAAACAGAAATGGGATGGTCCAAAGAACTTGTTTTAAAAAAATCTAAAATAGATCCACTTACTATGTGTAATATTTTATGTAAGATTAGACATGGGGCAAAGGGGAAGATGTACAGATATGTCCAGGTGGTGGGAACCTGAAGCCTGAGAATATCATAGGCTCTTTGTAATAAGAGACATTGTGAAAAGGTGGTTTTGAGAAAGATTAACCTTGATCCCAGCTTATGAGAATTTGTGTGTTTTAGGGACTCCCTCGAAGGTTTCCTGTAGGTAGGTACCTGTGCAAATGGAATGTGAGCGAGGGCGAGGTATCAGAGCTGGGCTGTACAGCTCTGGGAACCATTTTCACAGTTTGTCACAAGATCATGAGGAGTTACTGAGGTATCTGAGTGGCAAAGAGCAGATGACATGGATGGAAACTCCAGGGATGCTCACTGTTACACCTGAGGGAAAAGTAGACTTGGAAGGGAAGTAAAGAGAAAGAATCTAAATAAGAAGGACACGTAAAAAGGACCAGGAAACAGGAAAACATGGGCCTCAGTTGGCACATGCTGAAATATTGGTATAACGAACGTCTGAGCCCTGAAGAAATTTTAGGCTCTACCGGGGTGTTCATTTTTGTTTGTTTGTGTGTGTGTGTGTGTAGTGATTGGTTTAGACATGAGCAGACATTTTTACCTTAATGTAGCTTCTCAGACTAGTAAATAAATACTTGTGTACTAGAGAAGGTGAGTGCTGAACATTTTAAAAGGGGAGATAGGCTGGATGGTAAAGTGGGGAAGGTTATTTCAAACGGTCTTTGTTCTGACCATTTTTTCTTATTCCAAGACAGGGAAGAGGTACGTGCAAAGGCAAATCCATAGACATGAGGTTCAGGGAGGCAGGGACAGTGCAACTTGGGGTTTATTAGTTGCATGCGGTGTGCAGGTTGTTGTCCCGGATTCCGAGAAGGAGTCCAGAACGAACAAGACATGTTCAATGCTCTCTGGGAACTTTCGCTTGTTCCCAAGAGACAGGGTCCTAATTATGGAAACAATATACAGGAATTAATAAGCATTCAGAGTTTAAGGGCTCTGTAAACTTTTGTATAGTGTTTGCTACTTTTCCCCTTAAGTTCTCAATTTCTGCATTCAAAGACCTCCTTTGTTCTCCAGGCTGTCATTGGAAATCTTCTTGGTGCATATAAATCTCATCTGATTACATTTATGTCTCCTCACCTACATCTTTTTTTCTCTTTTAAAGAATTGTTAATTGCTCCCATTTTCTAGCTCCTTCCTTGTGGTAATTGGTCCCACGGTGAAACATTGTCCTCAAACTCATGCTAATACATGAATAATGTGTTTTCATTTTTTCTTTCAGATTTTATTTAGCATTTGTCATTGCCTCTCTTGGTTTTGGTTGTTCTTGTTTTGGATTATTTTCACACAATGTGCCTCTTTATTTTTCTGAACATTCTTAATGACATTACCAATAATCACTAAGTTCATCAGTAAACCAAATTAAAAAGAGTAACAGTAACACTGCTTTCGGAGGATAGTTCCAGGTTTTTTCTCATTTCATTTCTTACTTTAGTCCTTCATCTGAGCTGCATTTGCAAATAGGCTCATTTTACTTTGTCGTTAGCCTCTGTTCTTCCTCCTTTCTTCTTTTACTCCCTGGATTTAACGTCTGGCTCTTGTCTGTCACATTTCTGCAATACTCCAGGCCCCATTTCATTTGAATTAATGCACCCTACCTGACGCTTTGCATCTTTTTCAAACTTGACAGCTCAGATGCATTTTGAAATACTGCCTTATCTCTGGAGAGCACTAACATTTCTTCCACCTTCAATCTGGAGGTTATCCAGAAGTTAATTTCACTTGCAACTAATTTATTCAACAAATGTTATTAAATATGTGCTGCATGCAAAGCACATATCTAGGTTCTATGGGGAGATAAAGCAGAATGGACTGAGCTTTTGATTTAATAACACATATTAATCTGTCAGACAAATATACCAGTAATACCTAGGATGAGGTAATGGTAATATGGGGTCATATTATCTCAAGAAAAAGAAATTATTAGAATTCATTGAAGGTGAGTGTTTCCTAGTAAACATGGAGTTTAGCTTGTTGGTCATTCAGGTCAGCCAAAGCAGCCCCATTTGTATTTCGATATAGACAGTGGTTTGCTGGTAAATGTTTAACATTGGCTTTCTGGGGGTGGAGGAGGAGCTCTCACTGTGGCATTTGTTCACATCCGTGGTGTGAGTGCCTCCAGTATGGCTGATTCACACTGTCACCCTAATGTTACTGAATATGCACTTGGGAAGAAGTGCCAGTATGAGGTAGCTGCAGTGTGCCACTAATTATGGACCACAAGTAACCACTAGTAGAATATTTTGAATTTTCTTAAAACTTTTAAAAATTCACCATTTGTTTCCTATAGGGGCCACTAGCAAAGCAGTTTTTAAAAAGGAAAAGAAACTCCTTGGTTTTGTAGAACCAGAGGCCTGGAGAAAGATCCCATCTTTCTACAGGACTTGGTTTACTACCTTTATCCTCAGAAGCAGATGAGGCTAAAATAGGGAAAAGAACTGGGGTCACTGGACCTACTGTTGGGACCATGGGCCTCTAGGAAGGAAAACTGATGCCGTGTGGGACTGCTGAAGACAGGAGTGGGCTCTGGGGCTTCCTGGCGCTAGACAGCATTCGATGTTGGCCACTAAAAGTGAACGGGATTATTGTCCATTCCAAACACTTTTATTATGTGTTTAACAGTGGGAAAAAACAAGATTTCATGTAAAATCTCCACTCTGAATATCTAATGACTGTCTATGTTTACTTTTATTTCTCTATCATATACTTTAATGGTGGTGATATTCATGGAGAATATAATATTTATGTGCTCTTTTTTTTCAATTGCTGTTACTTCACTTATGCATTTCCAAGATCCTCACATTTTACATTCTTCAGTCTTTAAAGATTAATGTAGGTCTGTATGAATTTAATAGTGAGAAAAATTCTTAAGACATGGACACAAGGTGATGGAGGGGAGAATGAGCAAAGGCACCAAATGGAAAAGTCCAGTTTTTGTGTGTAGAACATCAAAATGCCCGGGAGAGCCTGGAATTTAGAGGGGTGTGTCTTAGCCAGCTGGGGCTACTATTTAAAAAGTGCTGTAAATTGGATAGTTTAAAAAACAGAAATTTATTTCTCACAGTTCTGGAAAATGGGAAGTCCAAGATCAAGGTGCCACAAGGTGCCTGCAGATTCTGTTGTGGATGAGAGCTCTCTTCCAGGCTCATAAAACAGCTGCCTTCTTGCTTGCACTCACATGGTCTTTCCTTGGTGTGTGCCCATGGAGAGGGAGAGAGAGAGAGAGAACCACACACTAATGGCATAATAAAGGGTTAGTCCCATTTTGCAGGCTCCATCCTCATGATCTTATCTAAACATAATTACTTCCCGAAGGCCTCTCCTCCGAATCCCATCACATTAAGGATTAAGGTTTCAGTATATCAATTCTGGGAGGACCCAAACATTCAGTACATAACAGGGTGAATAGGAAATAGGCTTGGGAAAGTTGGTAGGACCAGATTATAGAGGGTCTTTCAAGTTCAATAAGGAATGTAGGAAAAAACTGAAGTTAATTAACGCTATTCGAAGACATTGATAGTGAAAAGACCTTGATTATACCTCAGCTTTGGGAAAATTCATCTAGCAAGAAGCATTTGCTTATTAGCTTCTGTTTGATCCTGGCTGTATATTCAGGAACTGGCTGGCTTGGAAAATGCTTGGAAAAGATTATTGTTATTTTTCTTCTTGGTAGAAAAGTGTATCTACTGCAAAAGGCCTCAAGGACATGCTGAAAGGTTTCATGCAGAACACAGAATTCACAGCCAATGAGGAAGTAGCCCTTGGTGATGACCTGAAAAATGTTTGCTACTGAACTTCAATGAGGGAAGCATAAAAATTGAGAGTAAGTTTTTAGAAGCTTTTAAGTTAATGTCGTGTTTGCCGAATCTAAAAATATTGGGCTCACATTTTATGTTCTGTTGTTTATTATTAATTTATTTTTATTGTACTTTACAAAGGTATTGGTCCATGGTTTCTTGAAAGTTAAAAATAATAAATTGAACCTTTTCTATTGAGAATTTGGGAAGCTACTGTAGAGCCAGTAGGAGCAGACTCGGTTCTGCCTGTGTTCAAATCCTCACGCTGCCGCTTGCCATCTGCTGAGCCTTATTAGTTCTTTAACTTCCCTGACTCATATTTCTTGGGATAATAGTGCCCATTTCATAGGATGAGGTTAATGTGAGGGTTAGTTAAGATTATCTAAAGTTGTCAGCCCAGTGTCTACTGGTTAGTATGCGTTCCTCTAATATATAGTGCTGTCTCAGGTGTGCTCATGAGTAGTGAAAATAAATTTAGCAGAAACTTGATCATTTTAGAGGCAATGCTTCCACCCCAGAAATACTCAGATTTTTCCCTGACAACTACTACTTCCTGTTAGGTTTTGTGGAAGTAATATGGAAAACAATAAATAATCAGGAGTTAAAACACCACTTTATTAATAGTTGCACATATCTAACGCAGAGCTGGTAAAAGCCCAAGATCATTTGGTGAACAATTATTCAGCAAAAGCAAATGTATATTTAGGATCTCCTATGTGCCAGAGAGTGTGCCTGAGGATATAGTGGAACTGAATCAGACAAATAGAGCTGAGTCAGTGAAGGAGACAGACTGAAACAAAAGCCATCACATAAGCAAGTAGTTGCTCTATCTGAAATTACAAAGGAAGTGTATTTGGGGATATGTATGTAACAAGAGATTTTTTTCTTTTTAGGGAGGTCAGGAAAGCCTTGTAGAGGAAATTACACTTAAATTGAAATTTTAAGAATGAAGAGGCATTACCTAAGTAAAAACGTGTGGTAGAGAAGCTGCCTGTGCAAAGGGCCTGTGATAAGAAGGAATAGGGCAAATGTAAAGAACTAAAAATGTGGCTGGAGTATAGGTAACATGGAGAAAATGGTGGAATTTCACTCCTATGGTAGCATTACATAAGACTCCTCCTTAACAGCTTAGAGCAAGAAATTATCCTTTCTAGTGTGATAAAGTGAGCCAGCATGTTAAGGAAGTTCACATGGCAAGGAACTAAGTGAGAACTGTAGGATCTGAGGGCAGCTTCCAATAGACAGCAAAGATCTTGGGGCTTTTACTTACACAGCGGAAAGGAAAGGAATTCCACCAACAACTTGCATATCCTGGAAGAAGACTTCAGATGAAAATATAGTCCAGCTGACAACTTTATTGAAGCCTGGTGAGCCCTGAGCAGAGAACTGAACTAAACTAAGTCTGGACTTCTGACCTATAAAAACCGAAATGATAAATTGTGTTTTTTAAGCCACTATATTTGTGTCAATTTGTTATGCAGCAATAGAAACATAATAGTTGGTGTTATGATAGCATCTCTGTAGTTGCTTTTAGAGAACAGATTCAAAGAGCAAAGAATGGATGAGGATAGATCAGTAACATAGGTGAGAGATAAGATGGCAATGATGGAGGAGGTGGAAAGAAGTGATTTGAGAAACATGCTGGATGCAAGCTGTGTGATTCTCAATTCTAATAAATTTAAAGAAAAATTGCAAAAAACAAATGACAGAGAAAGTTCTTGAAAGCATCCAGAGGGAAAGATAAGACAACTGATTTCTCAACAAATATAATGAGATTCAAATGACAATAGAATGACATCTTCAAGTGCTGAAAGAGAAAAAGACCAACCTAGATTTCTGTCTGTAAATATGCAGGCAAAAGAAAATCCCATTGGAAACAAAAATACAGTGAGAAATGAAGAGCAGCAGAGCGATAAATGTAAATGACTCTTGACTGTATACAATAAGAAAAATGTCTTGGGATCTAAGTGGTATATATAGAATGAAAATGCATAACAACAATTATTCAAGATATGAGGGAGTAAATGGAGTTAACATTGTTTGAACAGAGGCAAAAATCTTAGTTCATGTTAGACTTTAAAAAATCAAGAGTGTATGATTAAAATTTTAATCACCACTAAAAAATATTAATACCAATGTATAACTAAAAATAGAGGGGAAAGAGGAAAATAAAAAACAGAACAAATATAAGTGCTATTCATTCAGATGGGAAACTCTGTAAGAGTTTTAAGACATGTAAACATTGTTTAATTGAATTTATTGGGGTGACATTGGTTAATATAATTATATAGGTTCCAGGTGTACAATTCTGTGTACAAATACATCACATGTATATCGTATTGTGTGTTCACCACCCCAAGTCAAGTCTCTTGTCCCCTCCACCTATCCCCCTTTACTCTCTTCAACCTCCCGCTACCCACCTTTCCCTTTGGTAATCACCATACTGTTGTCTGTGTCTATGAGGAATTTTTTTTTTTTTGCTTAAACTCTTTACCTCTTTTACCTAGCCCTGCAACCCATTCTCCTCTGACAGCTGTTAGTCTGTTCTCTATGTGTTTGTGTTTTGTTTATTTTGTTCATTAGAATTCATGTATGAGTGAAATCATATGGTATTTGTCTTTCTCTGACTGGCTTACTTTATTTAGCACATCTTCAATTTTAAATAATAGCCTTACTGGGTAAAGAACTCTTGGCTGTGTGTTCTTTCTTTTCATCACTTTGAATATTTTGTGCCAATTCCTACTGGTCCAAAATGTTTCTGTTGAGAAAACAGCTGAGAATCTTTGGGGAGCTCCCTTGTAGGTCTCTTGCTGCTTTTAAGATTCTCCCTTTGTGTTTAACCTTTACCATTTTAATTATGATGTGTCTTCGTGTGGGTCCCTTTGGGTTCATCTCATTTGGGACTCTCTGTGCTTCCTGTACTTGTGTGTCTCTTGCCTTTACTAGGTTATGGAAGTTTTCAGTCATTTCTTCAAATAGGTTCTTGATCCCTTGCTGGTTTTCTCCTCTTCTGGTTCCCTGTGATGTGGATTTTGTTATGCTTCACACTGTCCCAAAGGTCCCTTAAACTATTCTCATTTTTTAAAATTCTTTTTTCTTTCGCTGCTCTGATTGAGTGTCATTCAAATTGCTGATTTGAACATCAGCTTCATCCAAACTTGCTCATTCCTTCCAGTGTATTCTTCATTTCAAATATTGTATTTTTTATTTCTGACTGATGCTTTTTTTATGGTTTCTATGTCCCTTTTTCATGCTGTTATAGTTCTCATTCAGTTTCTTGTAGTTCTCACTAAATTCCTTGAGCATTATTATAACCATTTTTTAAAATTCCATATCTGATAAATTGCCTCCATTTCATTTAGCTCCTTTTTGAATATTATTCTTGTTCTTTCATTCGAGGTGTGTTTCTTTGTATCCCCATTTTGACTACCTCTTTGTGTTGTTTCTATGTATTAGGTAGATCTGCTATTGTTACAGGCAACCTCCGTACTACTAAACCGCAGAAACACCTCCTGCCTGCAAAAGGGGCGGGGGTCACAAACCCAAGCCCCCTGTACTTTGTTCTCTGTCTAAAATGTCAGTTACCAGCCCAGTTACAGAATGTCAGTTACAAATTTCCTGTCAAGCTGCAGGGTCAGCCACCCATGACCTGCTTAGCAACTAACAATGCTAATAGCACATAAAGAACCAGGTAAGGTTGCCAGACTTAACTTCCGCATAAAGCCCATGCACCTTGTTCTTTGTCTCCCAAATAAGGTAGCTAACCTAACATCTGCTTTTGCTTCTATGGTAACCTGCTTCTGCCACGTAGACTAGGAAGAGACAAGGCTGTAAAAGCAGACCCCAACCCAACCTCGGGGCCCAGAATTTGGAGACCATCTCCTCTGGGCCCATGCATGTAAATAAATCATACTCCGATGTCTCTTGGTGTCTGGTCACTTCATTTTCTGTAACACTATGAATCCCAGTCTTGATAGGGTGGCCTTATGTAGTAGGTGTCCTGTAGGACCTAGTGACACATTCTCCTTCTTCACCTAAGCTGGGTACTCTAGGCATATCCCTTGTGTGTGTTCTGTGGGCTCTTCTCTTGTAGTTGAGTCTTGATTGCCCTTGGCTAGTTCATGTGGGGGGTCAACCCTCAGGCTGGTGGACTGTGGATCAACCTCAACCCACAGTGTACAAGCTGCCATGCAGGTGCTGACCACACAAAGTAGAATTCACCTGAGCATGGTCTGGTGCCTGCCAAGATATCCCTTTGGATATGCTTCTTATGAAGCTAATTGGGTCCTGCTCTGATATTGTCTGTAGCTGG